>JADRCD010213470.1:0-64031 GCA_019843815.1 Montemys delectorum
ATAAGACTGCTGGGCAGTGGTGGCACATGCCTTTAATCCCAGCACTTGGGAAGCAGAGGCACACAAATTTCTGAGTTCGAGGCCAGCCTGATCTACAAAGTAAATTCCAGGACAGCCAGGGCTATACAGAGAAACCCTGTCTCGGAAAAAAAAAAAAAATCCTCTGGTCAATTCTGAAACAGAATGTGAGGGGGTGGACCTTTCTGTTTGCTAGGAGGTTTATTTAGGTGATCAACCATGTGAAGGAGTATATCTACAGATAGAATGAACAAAGAAAGTTTGCTGAGGGAAATGGAAATGGAGAAAATGCACCAGTAACATTTGGTTCCTTGTTCCCATCTCTCATCCTTACAGATATATGTATGGATCTATGTGCTAGTAAATAATTATATCATATATTTATTTGACCTTGAGATTTTTGTCTCTTGATTATATGTTAGAGTTATTTGGTTTTCACTCTCAGTTTTCGTGTTTAGATTTGGAGATAGGAAGTCTGCATTGTCCTCAAACTCATACTATAGAAGATGATGGCCTCAAACCCCTGATTTTTCCTGCTTCCACCTCCTACTTTCTGAGAATATTGAAATATCCTTCGATGCTATGAAACAAAATTTAAATTCAGTGCTTTATTTTTATAAGTAGCATCACTAATGAGTTTTAGATTCTTGAGTAAACAGAAGTACTCAGACTTAAAAGGTTTGGCTTTCTAAATAAGAGACATGGTTAGATAGGTGTTAGAACAATGTTGCCAGAAAATAAATGAGTAATATCTGAATGACTTATTAGCTGATAATATAATATGGAACAATATCAAATAAGTTATTTGGATGTAATCCATGCCATTGTATTTTATTTTAGCAAAGGCTGAACTTTATATAAGTTATGAGAAAGCAGAAATTGTTAAAAGATGAGATTACTCCTTGCCCAGGTCAAGAGAAAGCAAACGTTGAAGAGCTATAGACATTTTTAAGTCTAAATGAGAAAATTGAAGCCTCTGGATAACTGAAGGTCATCCCTATAAGGTTTAGAAGCAGGCATGTACTCATTTGCAAGTTGTAATTGTTCCTTCCTTACATGGCGTATTGCTCCTGTTAGATCTATCACCTCAGGTTGCATCTCTTCTCAGATGAAATTTTCTAGAACACTCTGGTTGCTCTTTCTTGACAAATCAATGCTTGTGTGTCACTATTTAAAAATAATACCACCCAAATAGTGGTTATGTGCTTACATACAACTATGTGACTTCTTTATCCTCTGAACATAGAAACACTTTTCCTATGTTATACCTAGTGTTTTATGTCTACATTTTATTTGTGTGGAAATCAGAGAACAACTTTGTGAAGTTGCTGCTCTCCTTCTACCTTTCTATGGCTTCTGAGACCTGAACTCAGATGGTCTGGCTTGCATGACAAGTGCTTTTTCCTGATGAACCATCTCAGCATCCCCAGGGTTTTAATTTTGATTAATATAAAGTATAACACAGTTTACTAGTTACCTGTGTATAATACTTTTTTGATAATAAATATAGTCCCTTAAAAGATTTTATGCAATCTTTTAGAAAAAAATATTGATATGGAAGAGTGCTTTCTTACATCCAATATCTAGTAAAAATTCTGAAGAAAACAGAGTCAATGCTGTGAATTTTTTTTAAAAAAAAGGTTTTAATGATTATTTGTAAGTTTCATGTCATGCAAACCAGTCCCATTATCTCCCTGCATCCTAGTATCCATCCTTTGCCCTTGCAATCTTCCTCCCAAAATATAAAATACACAAACAAATAAAATAAACAAAACAAAAACAAAGCATACAAGACATCTTGTGGAAACTGTAGTGTGTCACAGTTTGTCCCACAATATATCCTTCTGTCCATACATCTTCACTTGTGAATGTTCATTGCAATGAATCATCAGTCTGGTTTGAGATCTCTGGTTTCTATGACACTATCAATATTGGATCCTCATTAGGATTTCTCCCAGTTTTTCTATTGTTGCCCCGTGTCCTGGATATCCTCCAGCTTTGGGTCAGCAGGACCAGCCTTTTCATGTGCTCCAACAGTTCACAGATTATGCAGATTTTTGGAGTAGGTCAACTCAAAACCCTGAATCTAGGCCTAGATGTTAGCTGAGCTGGTCAGCTCTCCCACTTTCATGGCCTTGGGCCAGCTTATCCACAGCTAGTTACACTATGCAGCCCAGTCAAGGTGTGGGGCCTACCCTCCCAAGTGCTGCAGCTGTAGAGGGGCTGGGCCAGCTCTCTTGCTCTCATAGACTCTGGGCTGACTTACCTCTGCCTTTATCATCAAGAGCAACTCAACTGTGTTGCCCAGGCAAGGTTTAGGACCCACTTTCCTGCCAGCAGTTGGCAAAGCCAGCTTTCTCTCACTGTGTTTGAAAAAAAATTAGAAGAAAATATATGAGACTTAAAGGAGCCAGATTTTTTCAAAAACAACATAAACAAGTTTTCTAGGTACAAAATAAAGGAATGCATTATTATTCTGATATAATTAATGAAATCTAAACACTTAAAAATTATTTTTAGAGACTAGAGAAAGAACAATAGAATGCAGGTCCCCTACCACTTGGTGTTTGTGATGCAGTATTTTAAGAAACTGCTCAGTAAATGATATTCAGAAAAATATCTTTTATTTTAAATACATATGCAAAAATGTAGACTCATTTCAAATTTTTAGCTAAATAGTAGACAAAGTCTGAAAATGGATTTTGGATTGCTGGGGAGGTACTAGCCATTATAAAGAATGATTTATGATCTATGACTAGAGGAAAGTTAATATCCTCAATATATAATAAGATTCTACAAATATATAAAAAGATGAAACTTTGTCTCAAATGAAAAATGGATAAAATGCAGATACGGACAGTTGAGACAATAATCAATAAAATATGAATATATAAAGGAAAATAAATATTCTATAAGGGGTACACAAGATAGCTTTTCTGTTTCTTCAATGCCTTTACAATCGTATACTGGAAGACATTTCTCAAACATCAAAATGAGAAGTACATTTCAGTTCAGATCAACTGTGAGGCTGCATGATATGTATGTGTATGTGTAGTTGTCCACAGCAGGTACTTCCCAAAATATGGTTTGAAAAATATAGGCCTTGTGATTTTTGAGGGAACAGACTATAGTCTAGATTCTGTACAACTCTTGTAGTTGGCCTGTGTTGCAATATGTGTTCAAACAAATCTAAATGCATGTGATTCTTCTCTTTGGTCTAGCAATGCTGCTCCTTACAATTGTAAAATAATATTTGGTGTAGATTTACAGAAGCTATCTGATCATTTCAAGGGATATGTAATAGGCATTTGTTCTGGTCATATTTTCATATTAGTATAAGCCTGAAGAATCTGCAGCTGTTTGTTACAAGAAGATGGATAATGTTAATGAAAGTCATCAAGTAGAATACCAAGCCACCATAAAAAATTAAATAAACTTGTGGCATGCATAATAGAAGTATGGTCCTATGTGTGTGTTTGTGTGTATGTGTGTGTGCATATATAGGTTGATTAAAGTATGAATGTCTATATGAAAATATATGCAGTATAGAAAATTATACATAGAATGTAATAATGGTTCCTATAATTTTTATTTATTTTACATATTTGAATATCATATATTTTAATTCAAACATATATGGGATGAATGATAACAATTTCTTTCATTTAAGTTCTGTTAGAAAAGGAAATAATTTTAAGATTGTTTGCAGTTGAAAACCACTTTTGAAGGTCATTAAAGAGTGTGAAAATTTTTGTCCTCTGTAAAAATAGCCAAGGTAGAACTAGGGAGCTATCTCAGGGTGTACAGGCAGGTACTTGCTACTATGCTTGATAGAAACCATGTGTTACAAGGAGAGGGCTGACTCCACAAGCTGCCCTCTGATCTCCACATGTATTATGACATAAAGAGATGAAAGAAATAAAAACAAGTTAAAGTTATACAGAATTAAAATCTGTCTTCAAAGAGTATTATGTGATTGTACAAACTATTATAAAGAAGTGACTTATAAATTAATATGATTATTTTAGAGATGGGCTTCAATGAGAGGTTTTTTTTTAAATTGTATTTAGAATATCTCAGGGAAGAAAAATATCCAATAGACTGGCATTGTGAGGCTTAAACAAAAGTTTGTCCAAGGTGAAATGAGAGTATGTATTATCAGAAATAGCTGTGCAGAAGAGAAACTTCCCTATGATGCTCATAAAAAGAACATCATAATAAAGCAAAATTAAACATTGATAATCCTTTTCAAAAAAAGATAGGCCTCATAGTGAGATGTGGAAAATTTATTAAAATGAAAAGGACTGCAGTAGATTTCATTAAGAGTTACAGCTCTAGGTTCAAGAGCAGAAAATGTCTTTTGCTTTTAAATTTTAATTTGGTTTATTATGAAAGAAATAATTAAAATGTAATTTAAAATCTCTAACTTTCATTTGCTTAAAGTCAAATAGTAGCTAGATGGCCAGGGTGGAAATTCCAAGGCCAAGAAACAAACACTAGGGAAAAATAATTTCTAAGGGCTTATGAACTCATAAAAATTAACCTTTCTTGGGTATTAATTGACTAAGTTCATCCCAGTGATGGTCAGTGTTGAACTTCAAATGGCAAAGACATATGATAATGTGTTACTATCAGTGTATATTTCTATTCATTAAGGGTCTTTGCAGTAGATTTTGCATAAAATGAGTTCTAATTTAGTTATAAACAACAACAAATTCAATCTCACTTAAGGAAATGAAGGGAATAGAGCTGGAGAGATGGTTCAATGATTAAAAGCACTTAGTATTCATTTGTGTGAAGGATCCAAGTTTGGTCACTCTCACCCAGACTTACAACTGCCTATAATTTTAGTTCCAGAGGATCTGATGCCTCTGGTCTCTAAGTGTACCTGCACACATGTTTCCTTATTCCCATGCAGACAGACACACACACATATACATATAATTAAAGGTAGAAAAAAACACATTAAGGAATATCCTGTTTCACATAAGGAATTTCAGGTAGAAGAACTTATGAATGATTGCAGACAAGCTCAGATACAAGAAGCTCTGTGTTCTTGCAGGTAACACACCTATGGATTTAACCATCCATGTATTAAAATACTTAGGATAAAATCTGCATGCTGATAATGTAGGTCAATGGTTGGTCATTTGTCTAGAATGATTATAGCTTTGGTTTGAAAACTAGAGCCACTGTGTATACATATATATGTATATACATATATATATATATACATATATGTATATACATATATATACATATATATATTTATACATATATATATACATATATATACATATATATTTATACTTGTTCTGAGTCTGTAGACAACATCTTTGTCACTATCTTTTAAAGAATGTAATACAGCAACTACTTACATGGCATTCCCACTATATTTGGTCTTGTATAAAATCTAGAGTTAATCTAAGCCCTAGTTTAAATTGTGGGTCACAACATAACTGAATGTGAACCATTTTTAAACTCTTAAAGGTTTCTGGACATGTGACAATCAGATGTTAATTAAAAATAAAATGCATAATGCATCTGAGGTTATTTCCGTCAGGTCTTCCACATATTACACCGTAAGATTTCCCTGTAACCTCGTTTTTGAACACATAACACATACACTTGGTCCTACATGTAGAACCATGCAATATCAAGGACCACTACTGAATATACCACAGCTCAGATCTGAGACTACTGTGTGTACATATAACTTATTCAGCTCCTAGAGGAAACACAAAGGCTTGATTTCAGAAAACAGTGATTTTTAATAATTTCCTCAACATGTAGGTACCAAATGAGTGTGCCTTAGTATAGTATTGTGCTCAAATGTTTGATTTCAAAAATTACTGTTTGAGTTGCTGACTTGACTTTCAGAAGAAAAACTATCAAACGAATTTGAGTTTAGGGTTAGGGCAGAATTCTCATTCAGTTTCTGAAATGATGCTAAACATAATTATTCACACTGTCAATCAACTTAGGGAATACTGCAGATTAGGCCATCTTCTGAAAACTACATGAAAACAGAAAGGTTTGTTCAAAATTCAGGTGTTTGTACCTCAATGTTAGGTTTAACTGTACTCAAGCATGGTGTGGCTAAGAAATGCAGACTGTGCTCAGACTTTCATTGTGATGATATTTGAAGCATATCTTGAAGCATGATTAGGCCTGATGAACTCAAAAAAGTATAGACAATGATAAAAATTCAAAGGCTTGGAGGTATTACCAACAGAGGGTTCAGAATTGCATCATCCTATGGTGACACTGGCTTGTAACTAGTAACCTTGAGATCAATTTACTGTCCAGGAACACTAAGTGGCAAACTCTGTTATATGTGAAGAAGTGCATGCTAAGGTAAGAAGAGACATACCTTTTATTCATCCATGTATAAAGCATTTGTTGTTATTTAATTTTAAAATAATTATTTTCTTTGACATAGTCTTTCCACTTGAAAAGAAATTTCAAAACATCCATGTACATGTTTATTATAATGTTAATTGTATTTTGTATAATTAGAAAATCTACAGCAGCCAATAAAATGGAAACATACAACTGCTATTACCCCTGTATAATACTGTATACAATTCTCTTAAAATATCTTCACTCATGTGTACTTTCCGAAATGCTAAATTTCTCATTACCATGATGCCTATGTAAACATTATGGGAAATTTCACCACCTTCAATAAAGATTTATCAAGGCAATTATTAGCATAATTGTTGGGGATATAGAGGAAATAGGAAGAATAGAAACAAGAGAAAAGCACAAATTGGCACTAAGTTACTTCCTCCACAAACATTTGTCAAGCATCTGTTTGCAAACATGTTAGGCCCAGTGCTTGGCATTATCAAAGACCACGCAGGGAAGAAATCAGGAAGCTGATGATACAGAGGAGGAAGGCTTTACCCACACTATGTACAAAGAAATTAACAAAAGTGAGGTGATAAAATAGCTTGGGTGATAAGACAGCTTTTTACCATGGAAGAAAGGATTCATCAGAGCATCAAGGCAGAGGAACTGGACATATCAAAGATGTAGGTTGGGAGCTGGTAAGACAAAGGCTAGGTTACTTCAAGTAGAAACATGAAAAAAGCTGAAAGTAGACAAATGTCTAAAAACATGTGCAATGAACAAGATAGGACAAGAATAACTTGTAGAAAGTCCAATATAAATAGTAACAATATCATTGGTTATTAGGAATAGTTCAATCATGATATATGCCTCCCTGGGGGTGCTTTTCTAATACTTGTTAATATGTTTTATAGTTTTGTCATCTATGGTGTATATTCCTTTAATTTGGAGAAATAAGTAATTTGAAAGCTGGACAGTTCCATAAACAGGAATAAGCAATCATCCAGGAGACAGTGTTGGGGCACCTTGTTTTGCATTCTAACTCTAGCTCTAGTCTCAGCTTTGCACTCTAGGCAATGGGGATGGATGAAAATTTTCAAAGACTGCTGTGACTCTGATAGCTTCTTGTCTTCTGAATGCCAGAAATAGCCAGGGTGGCAGGTACATGGTGAGCCAATGTACAGGCCTAGCTCTATCTCTGGCCTATTTGCTTCCTGGACTCAATAGAGAATGCTTTGTCTTTTCTTCTAACAGGGTCTTCATTGATAATACAGCTTCTTTGATATGTGGAGTGTTTGAGAAGTATGTCTTTTTAACTTTGTAGAGAATTAATTGCCCAAACAATGTCAGAAATGCTCTAATAGAGAGAAGGGAAAAATAAATTATACTAGATGGTATATTTGAGTCATTTTTATGTAAAATGTACTCTGGATATTAAGATAATATTAGGGGCATTCAATTGTTTCTACCTGATAGTGGTACACTAGACATTAAGTAATATGGCATGTAGAGTAAGAGAGTGACCCACTCACAAGGCAAGGACTAAAGGTGAAGAACCATGAACTTTAGAATCAGAGCTAAGTCATTCAGTCACCCTAGATTATTTAAAATCAGGGCATCATAACTTTTCTGAGTTCTCATTTCTTCATTTTATGTCTCCCTCACCTGAGGGATAGGATAAAATATTATAACACATACCCAAACATCTTATTTTTAAATGATATTTAGAAATAGTTGTGTCCTACTCCAAGGAACAGCAGAGGGACCTGAAAAGGTGGTAGACATTGGGAAATGGTTTGCAAAGCAAGTAAAATGTAAATCACTTTAATGTTTAGATAAGGCTTGGGTGATATGTTAAATTTGCCTCATGAGCACAAATTATCAAGTTACAATGAGGAGACTGTTTTGGTCTATACCTCTGAAGGTCTGCCTTCAGCATGTGGTTCTATAGAACATCAAGGCAAAAGTCTATGCTGGAGTACACATCTTCCCATTGTAGATGACATGCAAAGAAAGGAAGAGGAAGAAAACTTATCTCTACTGTCCCCTCCTAAGGCACACAACTAGTGACCTGAAGACCTCTCATTAGGTCCCACTTTCTATCGGTTACACTACCTCTGGTAGGACCATACTGAGGACAAAGTCTTTAGCATACAGTCTTTAGGGGGAATACTCAAGATCTGAACTCTAGCAAGTGGTCACAAGGTATATGGAGAACACAGTTGTTTTTGACACAGAAGAAGATAAGAGGAAAAAGGCAGAGACAGGATAAATAGCAAATATTTAACATTCTCCGATGACAGCATCTGGTCCATGGATAGCTTTTAGTTCTTTGGAATGTGGTAGAACATGGGATGAAGGTTGCGCTTTGATGTTTGGATTATAAGCTTCTAGATGAAATGCCCTGTGTTGGGAGTCTATTCCCTCACTCTATACAAGTGGTTCTCAATGCTTTCTTTCTAATGTGACTTTTAATTCAGTTCCTCATATTGTAGTGACCCCCAACCATAGCTTATTTTTGTTGTTAGTTCATAACTGTCATTTTGCTACTGTCACGAATCATAATATAAATATCTGGTATACAGAATATCTCATATGCAACTACTATGAAAAGGTCATTCAACCCTCAGAGGGATTGAGACCCACAATTTGAGAACCATTGCTACTCAATTCTTATTGGTAAAGGGCCTTGACTTTCCTATTCTGAAGAACAGCACCATGGGTAATTACCTGATGATAGCATCCAGAAGAAGGCATTTTGACAAGTTTATTAAGCTAAACTTCATTTGTTGACTGAAACTTAAGTATTGTAAACTCATCTAAAGAACTCTTCAATAACTATTCTTTAATTCTTGGTACTTTTAAATCTCATTTGCTCATGTTAGAGATATTGAACCCACAGTTAACAAAACAAGACTTAAGAACTTTGTGATTAACCTCTTCCTTTACAAAAGAGCTTAAAAGAATGTTTTAACAAGAGATGGAAATGTTTTTCCTCTGCATGCTTTTGTCTGGAATTGATTTTCTTTGAAGCAGCTTCTCCCTGTGGTGACATGACATACACTTTACAATTTTTTTCCTCCAAATCTCACTTCAGATTAAATTCAGGACATTTTTTTACTATTTCTACTTATAACCACAGTATAGACGTTCCTAGAAGATAACAGAAAGATAGCTTCATGGTTTATGATTTGCTGATGTTTTATTCACTGTTTAAGACACTGTCAATTGCAGTGTCACAAGGATAGGATGGGAAACCAGATGCGTGAGAAAGTACCTCTAAAACATTGTCAGCTTTTAACGTCTAGGTGGTTTTCCAAATCCCAGAATCCTGAAAAAAAAAAATCTCTATTAATTCTGCTGTAGCAGGAGGAGCACTTGAAGCAGAACTGACTACCTTGCCCTCCTTTACCTTATTTTCCTCTATAGGACCGTGACTGGGCTAGGGGGTGTGGGGTAAGCCAGCATCAGTACTTCTCTTCCTAACCTGAGTTCACCAATGGCTTGAGATAAAGAAGTAACAACTCTGAAATCCCATGGCCTTTTCCTTACATCCTTAGTGTAACATATCTCTGCTTCCTCCCTTTTCTCTATATTACCCTCTCTCCCATGTTAAGCACACCCACGCCTGCTTTTCCCCTTCACCATATATAGTGCCCAAGTCCTACTCTCCTGCTCTGTAGAGTCCCATCTCCCACATTTGAATTTGTGGTACTGAACCAATTCCCAGCCTCTTGACACTTTAACTGACTTTTTCAGTCTACCATCAGGAAAAAGGCATAAATGTCTTATGATGAATGAAACTCTTTCAAGATAAAAATTATTCTTTAGAACCTTGATGCCTCCCAAGATAAAACAGAGTTAATTTGTTTCTCCTCATTTCAGTTTAAGGAACTGATCCCAGCTCCAAATGTGTTTCAGATTCCTTTAGAGTAGTGGTTCTCAACCTTCCTAATGCTGTGACACTTGAGTACAATTCCTCATGTTGTGGTGACCCTCCAACCATAAAAATATTTTTTGTTGCTACTTCATAACTGTAATTTTGCTACTTCTATGAATTGTAATGTAAAAATCTGATATATATGATAACTGATAGTACTCCCCAAAAGAGTCACAACCCACAGGTTGAGAACCATTGTCTTAGAGCCAGACAGAGTTGAATTCTACATCACAGAAGTCAGTTTGTTCATTCCTGTTTCTCTGGAAACTGAACACTGTTCAGTACTCACGAGCTATCAAATAGGAGGTGTTCTCTTCCATGCATGTTTGCTGAGAGGTCCAGAGTAGTATCAATCTACGGTCTTAGAGGCCTGGAATGATTGAATTCTGAGCTGATATACTCATTTTAGCTTGCTCTGTTTTTCACAAAACTATGACTACTTTGATTCATTAATGTCCCTTTGAGTTTCTGTACTAATGAATGTCATAGTGCTCAGTGAACAAAAAATGTGTTTGAAAGTGATGTGGAATAAGGTTTGTCCCCTGGATGCATGTAATATAAACAGGGAACTCAATCCTGAAAGTTGTCCTCTGATTGACAGATGGATATCTAGGTACTTACCACTTATCATCTGTTAGGAAAATGCTGATAACACACACACACACACACACACACACACACACACACACACACACACACATCTACAAAGTTTTATCTAGCTAAGATAAGCTCTTTTAGGTTTTACCTAGTTTATTCATTCTTCAAATCTTTCTCTCCCTTTTCTGAGAGAAGTCTTCCAGTGTTAAGTGTGCTGCTTATTTCAGTAACTTTGCTGCACCATCAGCCATCAAATGCCATCTCGTTCACCATCAGAAGTGAGATTCACATTACATGCGGTCAATACCAGCAACATTTGTTCAATGAGTGCAATTGACCAAGGCTAGAATCAGACACTAGCTTTCTAGAGTTTACAGCCTCTAATTCACATAAATTCTTGTATCTATTGGCTTTTCTAAAAGACATTAACAGTTCACCATAAAATAGACATCAATGTTTACAGGTTACTTACCTGAGGCTATCTATAATCTAGAGCTGCCTAAATTATTTTATCCATTTTTTTTTCTTGGTTAGAAAGCACTTAATTTGAGGGCAGGAAGACATGAATTTGGATACCAGCACTCACAGGGGAAGCCAAGCATGCTTGTATGTGGTTGTGAGCCTAATAGTAGGACAAGTGTGTCCCCAGCTACTCTAGCCCGTTGGTTCACTCCAGATTCAGTAATATCAATTTCTGGCCTTGGTATTCATGTAAAGACACACATATAATTCTCTGGCACACACTAACGCATCCAACACAAAAACATTTTATTTCATGTAACTAGGAAACAAAAGGACTACTTATATTTATATCATTTATATTATTTTTTATATTTACATATATTTTATACATATATCATTCTATATATTATTTATATTATATAATTATGGTATATAACATTATACTAATTTGCTATTATTTATTTTTCTTTATTATTATATTTATTCCTTAGTATTCAGTATTCCAAATACAATTTTGCCTAGCATCTTTAGAAATTTAAAGCCACACACATTTCTTAGAAGTTAGCTTTGCCTATAATTGCATGCCCATAGCATGCACATGTGTGTATATGCATTTGTGTTTTGTGCCTTTGTCATTTCCTCCAAAATGAGCCCTTGCACCTGCACTACTACAGCAGCCACACAGACCCTCATTTTAAGCAATCTTGAATGCAACAGGATGCTGTTCTTTAGAGGTAAATCCCATGGAAAACCCTTATGTTTCTGAAGCTGTGTTTTCTTTTATGTTTTGAACCACTTCTTCTGGAATGCTACGGATTTTCTGGAAGTTAAAAAATGGTAGAACAATTTCCCACTTGCTTTTATGTAGCTAAAGTGCATATGCCATCAAATGCAAGTAAATATTCAGTACCAGAGCATTAGGGACATAAAAGTCGTATGGCCATTACTATCTGATACTTTCCATACTCTTCTAAGCTTATAAAACTGAAACTCTGTGCCCATCAACCAGAGATTTCCAGTCATACCTTCCTCTTCCCAAGCCTTGAAACTACTAGTATAGTTTCTCCCCATGTGAGTTTTAATATATACAACATCTGGCATTTGTGATATATTTCGTTGATCACAATGTTCTTAGAGTTTTTTCCCACCATCACAAGTGTCAGAATGCCCTTTTATTAAATGGTGCTTTGTGATATGCAACATATTATATTTACTCGTCAGTTCTGCTAGTGGATGCTCTGATGACTTCTTCTTGTAGCTACTGTGGAATCTGGTGCTCTGAACATGAGCACACCAATACCTGTTCAAGATCCTGTCCGCAGTACTTCTGAGTATATATCCAGAAGTAGGATGCTGTAATGTGTGATAATTATACTTGGAATATTTTTTTGATTTTTTTATTAGATAATTTTCTTTATTTACATGTAAATTTTTCCTTTCCCAGGTTCCCCTCCAAAAAACAAACAAACAAACAAAAACAACAAGAACAAACCCCTTTTGCCTCCCCCCTCCCCATGCCTGCCACCCCACCCTCTCCCACTTATTGGCCCTGGCATTCCCCTACACTGGGGCACAAAACCTTCACAAGGCCGAGGTCCTTTCCTACTTGGAATATTTTTGAGAAGCTGCCATCTTGCAGTCCCACTAGCTACACATCTTCATCAGCCCTTGTTATTTTTTGTGGGTTTGTTCACTGTAAAGGAGATATCTTAAAGTGCTGGAGATAATATCTTCATAGTCATTTTTATATACATATATCTAAATGTAAATGTATTTTAAATGGTACATATAAGCTAGGCTATATTTGTGTGAGACCATGAGATGTCTCAATACATGCCTGTGCTATAGAATGTTAGAATCAATAAAATATATCTATATTCTCAGTTATTATTTTTTTATGTCAAGGTGTGTGTGGTTTTTGTTTGTTTATGTTCTCATCTGTGGGCACAGGTGTATGTTTGGATGCACATGTTGAATATCATCCTCAATTTCTTTCCAGCGTTTTCATTGAGGCAGATTCTCTCATTTGAACCCACATCTTTCAGAAAAGTTTAGTTTAGGTACCTAGCTTCTTCCAGGAATTCCCTGTCTCTATCCTTTGAGCACTGAAAAAAAATGTAGCAACAGAGAAGACAGCTCTTTAGAATGAAACTGAGTACAGATTTGGAGCAACAAACTAAGATCTGTCTTAGGGTTTCTGTTGCTTCATAATTTCTACCTGTATTCAAATACTTATCCTTTAAACACACTTAAAACCCCTGTTAAAGAAATTTTGCAGAAAATAGAGACCATAATAGAAAACTACAACAGATCAAAACATAGAGAACAATCGATTATGTAATGTGTATCCCCAGCTGATGTATCTATAACACAACTCATGTACCTGATGCTCAGAAGAGGAGGCAGAAAATAATTTAAGAGTCAAATAAAGAGGAAGTCTATATGAGACAATGTCTCCTAGAAATGACAGGAAAGTTTCATTCATCCATGTTACTTCAACAAGCATGGCTACATAACAAAATCTCAACAAAGAGGACAACAATAGACAGACTAACATAGAAGGGGGGAGCCTCACTAAGCCCTAAGCATGGACAAAGAATTACAGGCAACTAAGGAATGCTGAAAATAGAAGAAATAGCCTTACTTGGGGAAGAATTCCACCAATTTGTTATCTAATAGCAAGTGTTCAACTGTGGTCATATACACGCAAGTGTTGCATGCTTTTTAAAGATGAAAACAATGAGGTTCTACGTGGTTCAGAGCTTGTATATATTCCATACCCATCTTGGGACAAAGCTCGGAAGAGACCAAGCTGTACTAACTTCAGGTCATAGTTCACAGCTGAAGATATCATCTAAACAAATACTGTTAAGCAAATAAAGAAGGTCAGAATATTTAAAGACAAATAATTTCACTGACTGTGAGAAAGAAATAAAGAAAACAACCCCTTGATTTCAAAATATTTAGGAACATTGGTTAAGCAAACAGTGAACCAGTACCGTTTACAACAGAGGGACTCATGTCAGATATTTGTCTTAGTTAGGGATTTATTGCTATGAAGAAACAACATGACAACAGCAAATCCTATAAAGGAAAATATTTAATTAGGGTTGGCCTATAGTTCAGAGGTTTAGTTTATTATCATTATGACAGGAAACATGGAAGTGTGTAGGCAGATATGGTGCTGGAGAAAGAGTCAAGAGTTCTCCCTCTGGAACATCCAGCAACAGAAAGTGACTATTTTGAGCTTCTGAGGCTTCAAATGCATAAAGTCCAACTTCAGAAGTTCCTAAAGTCTGTAACAGTCTCAACATTGTTTAAAATTCCAAGGTTTAAAGTCTCTTCTGAGATTCATGCAATCTCTTAACTGTAATCCTCTATAAAATCAAAATGAAAAAGCAGATCACATGCTGGGCAATCTCCCTCCTCTACATTTACTTGTCTGATGTCAAAACACTCCTGGTCTCCAACTCCTTTCAGTTTTGTTGATAGTAGCACAGTTCTTTCTCTTGGGCTCTTTCTAGTTTCTGTTAGCAGTTTACCTCAATAGAAATTTCCATGGCTCTGGCATCTCCAATATCTTTGAGTCTCCAAGGCAATCTAAGATTCACCTTCACAGCTTCACACATTGGCCTCTCTAAGTCTTTATGCACTGGCACCCCTGATGTATGTCAGGCCTCAGCAGTTTTTCTTAGTCGTGGAGGGAGATTCCATAACCCATATCTTCTATCCTTGACTGCAAAGCCAGAACCATGGGACTATAGTGTCCTGCTGCCTGCTGAGGCTAGAACACGATCCCTTTCTGTTTTCAGTGGTTGTCTTTGCTGACTAAGTTTGACTGTCCTGGAACTTGGTCTATAGGCTAGGCTGTCTGAGAATGTTGAGATCCATTTGCCTCTTTCTCCAGAGTGCTGCAATTAGAGGCTGTGCCACTATATCTGGATCTAAACTGTTCTTTAATTCCATTCACATTGGAAGTTTAGTGTGTGCAGTCGTACACTGAGGTCACCACTACCTTTAGACTTATCTTTAATCTGTTTATCTCCTTAAGCATAGCACTTAGCTCCATTCTACTTCCTGGTGCTCCCTTTCTCCTTGAATTACACATTTGGTATTCTTCCTTGCCCACTGTTCCCCTTTTCATTGTAGATAAATCTTCATAAGAGTAAACACTAATGACCATACAACAGAATCAATAATTAGGCTGTTTTGAGATTTATTCTACCAATGGAACTAATCCTATATTTTAGCCTCAGACAGACTTTTTAGACAAGGGGATGGGGTAAAAAGACACATTCTTTGCCATAATATCACAAGAACAGTCTCTAGAAGCCACATGCTAAAATACTGTCTCTCTGAAATCTCTTGAGCCAGGCCCCCATATTTAAAGTGACTCTTAGCACCACTGTCTTTTATGTCTTTAGTAGGATGGCCCAGTATGCTTCACTTAAAGCATTCAACTGCTTTTCTACTCTAAAGCCCCCAAATCCACAGTCTTCCAAATGAAAGCATGGTCAACTACACCATGGACATAAACTAAGCGTGGTAGCAATATCTGTCTTAGGGTTTCTATTGCTATGAAGAGACACCATGATCCTGGTGAGTCTTATGAAGGAAAATATTTGATTGTGGCTAGCTTACAGTTCAGAGGTTTCATCCATTATAATCATGGCAAGCAACAAAGTGGCATGTAGTTAGACATGGTGCTAGAGAAGGAGCAGAGAGTTCTGTATCTGGATCAGCAGGTAGCGATAAGTGATTGTCTTGAGCTTCTGAGACCTCAAAGCCCACCCTCTAGTGACATACTTTGTCTAATAATGCCAACCTACTCCAACAAGGCCATACCTCTTAATAGTGCTACTACTCCCTTTGCCAAGTACTAAAACACATGAATATATGTGGGACATTCCTATTCATATAATGCATATATGCTTAAACTATATGAACATGTGTGGTGGTTTGAATATGATTGGCCCTTGGGAAATGGCACTATTTGGAGTGGCCTTGTTAGAGGAAGGCATCACTGTGGGAAAAGGCATTGAGAGCCTATGCTCAAGCTCTGCCCAGTATAAGAGAGTCTCTCCTGCCTGCCTGTGGGAAGACAAGTCTCTTCCTGACTGCCGTCAGATCAAGATGTAGAACTCGGCTCCTTCAGCAACATATCTGTCTGCATGATGTCATACTCCCCAATACAATGGTAATGGACTGAACCTCCAAAACTGTAAACTATCCCTAATTAAATGTTGTCCTTTATAAGAGTTGCAGTGATCATGTTGTCTCTTCATAGCAACCCTAAGGCAATTTGCACGAACAAATTGATCATGTTAAACTTTTTCCTGTATGCATTTATTTTTCCCCATCATTTTTCTCCAGAAGACTAGACTCCTTCCACATGATATGGTAATCCACAGTGCTTTGTATCTTTCAGATAAATGGAGTGCCTCACTTGGCTTGGCCTTTTGATGACATTAAAAAGTCAGTAGACATAAGAATAAGGTGAAGCCAAATGAATTCATCCAGCAGTAAGGCAAAGTAGTGTGCTGCAAAATAAGAAAGTCTTAGTAGAAAAGCTATGCTACAGTCTGGCCAATGGACTGAGTCTCCTTGTTTATCTTTGGATATTTAATAATAGTTTCATAATGGTTACTACCAGAGGTAAGGCAAAAATTTGCCTTACCTTACTTAGCCATAATTTTGGTGGGTGAAAATTGTAGTAGAAGCAGAAGTTTACCTCTCTCAGAGGTTAAATGTGTCTGTTCAAAAAAAGATATAATTTGGGTTCTAGTCCCCAAAACTACAGAATGTGAGTTTATTGGAAAATACATCTCTTATAGTGATAGTCAAGTTAACATAGATTATATGTGAGGGTCTACCTTAGTGTGGTTGATACATTTATGAAAAGGAAAACGTATACTCATACACTACCTACCTTTAAGAGAAATAGCATATTCATTCCTCTCTACCAAGGAGGTATGCTTAAAGTGTGTCTTTCTCTCACAACCTCAGAAGGCATTAACCTTGACTTCAAATTTCTGTCCTTAGCATATGAGATTTCAAATGTGTTTATTTAAACCATCTGTCTTAGTTAGGGTTCCTAAATAAACCCTTTCCTCCTCAACTTGCTTCTTGGTCATGATGTTTGTGCAGGAATAGAAAGCCTGACTAACACACCATCTAATCTGTGGATCCTTGTTACAAACAGCCAAGAAAACTAATTTAGTCTCAGCCTTTCTTCAGAACTCCTCTTTACCTTTTTCTAGCACCCTTTAGTAACTTGCTGCTTTGAATATAGCTTATAAGATGCATAGCTCTAGGGCAGTGCCTGACATATAAAGAAATAAAAAGTCCAGTCCTCTTGCTAGAGAAATATCTGGTCTAGATAGAGCCAAAGAACAGAATCCTAGAGAATACACAATAACAACACAAGACAGTATTTGGCAACTTAAATGAAGTCTAACTTAACCAATACTCCCTGGAAGCCAAGCAATTCAGAAGTAGCCCTTTTGGCAGATTTTCTCACACATTTGTTGGGATACAATTTGATTCACAAACTGCCATGCCCACTCGTCACTTCAGTAGACTCCTCATGTCAGGCCTGAAAGCTTGCTTGTGGATTTGAGGTGTGCAGCTTCAAAGGGAGCTAGCTAGCCTCCTGGAGTTCATTTCTTGGCATCTCCTAACTTAGATGTGTTCCAGATTAGTCTCTGCAAAAGTCTGTGGAGAGTTTTGTGTGCTTTCTTTGTTCAGGCATATAGGTGCCCTGAGAAATGATTCATAAATAGCTAAAACTGAGATTGAACATTATTTCCTGGCCTCCACAGTGTTTCAATAATCCTAATTGATTTCCTAGCTGTAATTAGCTTGGAATTTTTACAAGGAAGCTGCCTTATCGGAGCAGTCCCACACAAGGCAGAATTGCTTTACATACCAGAGAGAAGTTGAAGGGCTTCCGTCACTAATTATCTAGGTTACAACCAAGGATATTCTCAAGGACTGATAGAATGGGACCTTCAGGTGCTTGTCTCAGACAGATCCAGAGAATTTATCTTGAGCCTGCCAAGATAGCCCAGCGGGAAGGACACTACTGTTCCTCCACTTTGCACCTGGCTGTTTGATCTTACTGACTTTGATGTGACCACTACCTGCCTTCGTGATCCCTGACATTTGCCCTGTTTCTGTATACTATATAAGTCTGATTTTTACTTTGTGCAAATACACTCAGATTCAGCACTCCCTTGTGTTGTTTCTGTTTGTCACTTGCCAAATTCTTTGCCCACCAAGCCAGAACTCTAATCACCCCATGGAACAAGAGGTCCCTGCAGCAACCCAGTCTGTGGCAACATACTATAAAATTAGCCCACTTGTAATAAAGAGGTCAATTATTTATAGTATATTCACAGCTCTGGGTAACTGTCAACCGTAGTTTCAGAATATATCAATCACTACAAAAGGAACCTCTGCCATTCATAGTGACTATTTACTCCTGTCCATGGCAACCCTAAGTCTACTTAATATTTGTATGAATTTACATCAGTGTTTCACATAGATGGATCCAATAAGATGGTCTTTCATGTCTTTTCATAAAATGTTTTAAGATTCATCTGTATTCTCATGTCGCTCCTTTCTCCTACTGAAAGGGATGTAACTTTTTACATATACAATTTTAGAGGTTATGACTGCAGTTATACATTAAGCTTTTGCAGAAAACAGAAAATCATACAAATTGATATATGTGTTTTATGTACACAAGAACCCCTCTTTATAAGGAAGTAAAGATTCATCACAAATTGGCCAAATCTATGCCAATGAAACTGATGCCTTGAGGGCATGGGTTTGAGATTTTAGAGAGATTCCATTAAAGTAAAGCAAGAGTTCATTTGCTTTTGGTGCTCCTTCATTTTACTTTAACTATAGTTCCCACTTAAGGACTGTCAGATATTGGGCTCCCCTGGTTCTACAATACAACATATCTCAACATTCACTGGGGTCCATAGCCCATTTAATATTCATAAACACAGAGAAATAAGAAGTTCCTCTGGCTGCTATGATGATCCTGGCAGTTCCTGGATTCTGATTTGAAAATGTCTCAGGTGCTTACTATAGTCCATTTAATAGGGTAACAAAAAGTGGGGAAAGAATCTCAGGGAGGAGAGATTTTTTGAAGGAACAGCATTATCAGACAGAAATATTTCAAATGCAGAGAGAAGCATGACCCAAAGTTTAAAGACGTGGGGATCAACCTGGACATGTCAGAGTTCGACTACTGTTTAATTTTCATAAAATAGTAAGTACATGAATTATTGAATTGACTTCATTATGAGCCAGTTACAGACTATAAAGCAGATTCATTTACATGAAAGCCCATGGTCTAGATGACTACAAATATGTCTTAGATGTCTAAATTGACTACAGTTATAGGTTTAATGACAAAAGAAGTTCATAAAGACAGATGCCCGTGTGGTGCTTTGGAGCTATTTCTGCCTGTAACTGAGCTGGATCTCCTGCTGGACCCATATCGAGTTGTTCATAGCTGGTGATTCAAAGAAAGAGGCTCTTATTCTTGTACAGCTCACATAGTAGATCTTGGATCAGTTTACTACTGGCTCTCTGTAATTCACTAGGCCCAACAAACATGAAGTCATGCAATCTAATTGGCTGAGCACAGTCACTGAATGATAGGAGCCCCTACTTCCTGTTACCTGGCAGGGAGATGTTAGCTTCCCCCAAACCAGGTGGAATCAGTTTCTTTTTGTGAAAGGAGCATTTCTGCTCAGAAAGATGAATGATGCCTGAAGGTCAATAAAAATAATGGCAAAGATAGTAACAGATAATTCAGCATTAAAATGAGCACACAGTAATTCTATGTACTGGAGACTACATAGATTACTTTTTCCATGAATTTATTTATTTATTCACTTTACATCTCAATTGCAGCCCACCTCTCCTTCCAGTCCCTGTTCCTGGTCTCCTCTGAGAAGGAGGAAACCCCAACTTAGGGTACAAACCCACACTTCAATCTACAGACTCATATTATTTTTAAAAGTAAAGTAGATGAAATTTGCATGCATGATTGTGTATAAAAAAACTTTTCTTTACATTTGTTGTTAAATGTTTATTAAATTTATGTGCCTCACTCTTGCTCTTGCTCTGTGTGTGAATGTGTGTGAATGTGTGTGCGTGTGCATGTGCGTGTGTGTGTGTGTGTGTGTGTGTGTGTGTGTGTGTAGGGCAAAAAAAACTCATAGAAATCTGTTCTCTCCTTCCATCTTAAAAGCAGGTCCCAGGACTCAGACTAAGGTCTCTAGACTTGGTGGCACATGCCTTTACTTCCTGAGACATCTCTTGGATGCAAGATTTCTTTAAAAAAAAAAAATGGCATTCCTAAACACAGAAGCAACATGTCTTTTCTAAAGCACTCATAAAAACACTGTAGCTGTCATTACCTGGTAAGACCAGCATGAGATTGGGTGTGTTCAGTACTTCATCGTAGGGGAGGGGCTCATGAGGCTCTCACTGAAGATCTATTTGCAATTAATGGTTGCTGGTAGAGGTTGTCATTTTCCTGAATGGTGCAGCCATCAACAAGTTTCCCATATTTCAAAAAATAATTGACCCATCCATAATTATATAAACAAGCTTAATTGAAGTTGACGGACCCTTGCCCAATCATACACACAGATACATACACATGCACACACGCCCTTCCTTTAAGATGAGGAAGCTAGACTATGGACTCTAAACTCTTAACTATCTGCACATAGAGTTAGGGTGAACAAGTTCATGTTCCTTTTTGCCTACACATTAAAAAACAAATATGAATATACTTTAAAGGAATCAGCTTTTAGCAAAGATGTGGAGCAAGGGGAATATTTCTTCATTGCTTTTGGAAGTACAAACATGTACAAACCACTTTGGAAATCAATTTGGTGGTTTTTCAGAAAACTGGGAATAGTTCTACTTCAAGATCCAGCTATACCACTCCTGGGCATATATCCAAAAGATGCTCCACCATCCTACAAGGATACTTGCTCAACTATGTTCATAGCAGCTTTATTCGTAATAAACAGAAACTGGACACAACCTAAATGTCTCTCAACTGAAGAAAAGATAAAGAAAATGTGGTGCAAATGAATACTATTCATCTATTAAAACCAAAGACATCATAAATTTTGCAGATAATTGGATATAACTTGAGAATATCATCCTGATATTTGGTATCATCCTGGGTTAGTAACTCAGTCCCAAAAGGACATACATGGTATGTAGTCGCTTATAAGTAGATATTAGCCATAAAATATAGGTACTGTGCTACATTCCACAGAACCAAAGAAGTTAAAAAGAAGGAAGGCCCAAGTGAGGAAGCTTGACTCTCACTTAGAAGGGGGAATAAAATAGTCATAAGAGGCAGATGGAGGAAGGGACCACCTCTCACTGAAGATCTATTTGCAATTAATGGTTGTTGATAGGGACTATCATTTTCTTGAATGATGTAGCCATCAACAATCCTATATATTACTATATCCTATATCCTATATATTAGCATGAGGGAATGGGGAGGAGAATGGGGAGTTCAGGATCAGGTGTGGGGAAAGGCAGGAGAGGTGCCTAAATGGCCATGGAAAGTAATGGAAATCTGCAACCGATGGGGGTAAAGAGGTGGAGAGGATCTCCAGGATGAGACAGAGACCTAGGATAAGGTTGGTGCCCAAAAATCAGTGGAGGTGACCTAAACTGTGACTCAGAACACTGGAGATATGGAACATGAAGAAAGCACTTCCTGTAGACAGTCAGGAATTCCACTGGAGCAATAGAGATACCAATCTATCCACAAAACTTTCAACTCAAAATTTATCCTGTCTACAGGAAATACAGGCATGGGGCATGGAGCAGACCCAACTAAATCCCCAAGACTATTAATGATACTCTGTTATGCTTGCAGACAGGATCATGTTGTCCCCTGAGAGGCTCCACCCAGCAGCTGACTCACACAGATATGGACACCCACAGCCAAAGAGTGGATGGAGCTTTGGGACTCTTGTGGAAGAACAGGAGGAACGATTGCAGCCTTTAAGGGGATAGGACCTCCACAGGAAGACCAACAGAGTCAACTTACCTGGACTCTTGGGACTCTCAGAGTCTGAACTACCAACCAGAGAACATACACAGGCTGGGCCTAGGCCTTCCCACACATATATAGTAGATGTTCAGCTTGGCCTTTATATGGGTCCCAAACAATTGGGGCAGGAGCTATCCCAAAAGCTGTTGGCTGTACTTGGGCTACGTTCTTTTATCTGAGCTGCCTTGTCTGGTCTCAGTGGGAGAGGAAGCCCCTAGCCTCTCAGAGACACGAAGTGCCAGGTTTGGGGGATACTCAGGGGGAGGCCCACCCACTCAGAGGAGAAGAAGAGGGGGGTTGGGAGAAGGAGTGTGGGATGGGGTGACCAGGCAGGGGGCAGTGAGTGGGATGTAAAGCGAATCATTTAGAAAAATACAATTTAATAATAATAAAAAGGAAATCATCCTTTTGATTTCCTCCACCCAGAAACATTTGACTCTCATGAAAAACATTAACAATTGTTTCTCTGTCACTGTATCCATCTGAGTATTGCTCCCTGTAGGGGGGTGCCATCTGCGGATCTAGAGAGCTTTTCACTGTGCGTGTGTGTGTGTGTGTGTGTGTGTGTGTGTGTGTGTGTGTGTGTGTACTTTGGAATGCTTATTTTTATTTGAGCATCCAATCAAAAAATACCCTAAGTGGGAGCACGAGCTAGCAAAGTGACAAGTTTAAATAAAATCATACCCTTTCTCAAGCATGTTCGTCTCATCAGCTTTGTCCTTTAATCAAGGCTAAATAAAAAGGCCTGTTGAGTGAACCCAGTAAGCAACATTGGTAGACATAGTAAATCAAAACGACCCGACTCCTTCTGAAGTTCAGTGGGTGGGCACAGCTTTTATTGGCAAATGGGGGAAACAGTTCTTCAGTTATGAATCTGTCCACTTGATTAAAAAATATGTTTTAATTAAGTCTTCTGCAAAGGAGACAGATGTTCCTCTCATGCTAAGGGATCAGCAGTATTATATAGGAAATGGTGGGAAAATAATGAATTCAAGTACAAAGCAAAATTGCTAACAGTGCTGGGAGTGGAGACTCATGCAGCAGTTGGTAGGAACAAGAGAATGTAAGATTTCCTTTCCTTTCCCTCCCCTTCCCTCTTTTCCTCTCCCCTTCCCTCTCCTGTATTTCCTCCCCTTTTGTTCCTTGCCCCTTTCTTTCTTTCCCGATATTCCTATACTTTTAAATTTTAAAAAATTGTGACAATTTTAATAAGCTTCCTTATCTAGAATTTGCTATGTATCCTAGGCAGACTTTCAGGATAACAAAGATTACAGGTGTTGGCCATCATACCCAGTGTATTAGGCACAGACCATTGGAGATTTTTATTTTAACTGTCAACAAACCAGTTTTAGTTTTTAAGAAGTACCTACCCAGCAACCTTAGTGTCTGTTCTCTTATATTTTTGGTTGTGAGCCTAGCCTTTAATGGCTGAGCCATCTCTCCAGCCCAAGTGTCTGTTCTCTTAGCAAATGAAAGTTCATGCTCAACTTCTTATAGCCACTGGAAATTCTAAAATTTTTAACTTAAAACATTCTCTCTCTCTCTCTCTCTCTCTCTCTCTCTCTCTCTCTCTCTCTCTCTCTCTCTCTCTCACTCTCTCACTTGAAGAAGACTCTGACTGCCTTCAAGCTTGCTGGAGCAGTAAGAAAGGCAAACTGTGTTCAAAATGGTAGTAGAATAGATACCAAAGCCATCAAACTGTTATTTTTAACTCACACACACACTGTTCCCTCTTGAAAAGTAAAATCTCTTCATAATTTTCCTTCCCCACAGATAGTACATTTTCCTCTCCAGAAATGGGTTCTGCACCAATTCTAGATGATCTAGTGTGGACAGTGCATAGGTGGGCTCAATATCTGAAAGCTTGCCCTATCTCTGAGCAGTGACCCTACACAACCTGGCCAAGCTTTTCTGGTTTGCAGGACATGTAGAGACCTAAGGCTGGAGTGAATTCCCATCAGTTACATAGAATTTATTTGTATTGGGTCCCGGAGACGTGGAAATGCAAGATATAAAGCCCTTCCCATTCTGCTGACATTTTAATTATGAATAAAAAAAATTCAGGTTTTCTGGTGTAGTTCTTTGGTTTATATTACTTATTTCATTGTTTACTACCAGGAAAAAAAGGGAACTTTATTAATTTATAAAGCTAGCAGACAAAAATGCTATTCCTCATATAACATTTCATACATGCATATCAGTGTAGGTTTTTCTTTCTTTCTTTTTTTTTAATTATTCCTCTGTCTAATTGCTTTTCTTCCTCTTGTATCTCTCTCTGGTTCCATACCTACCTTCAAATAATCCCTTTCTTTTGTGTTTCATTATTGTTTTTCTTTCATTCTCCCTCTGTCGAGTTCCTCACCTTTCATGGAGTGTGTATGTGTGTGTGTGTGTGTGTGTGTGTGAGTGTGTGTATGTGTGTGCGTGTATGTAATATTATGTGATTATTATATAAAATATATAGTCATATATATTCTGTATATGATTGAAAATGAGAGTTATTTGCCTTTCTGAGTCTGGCCTTTTCATTTCTCCTTATGCTTGAATAAAATATAAGATTCCATTGTGTGTATCTTCCACATTTTCTTTATCTACTCATTTGTTAATGGACATCGAGTCTGGTTTCATTTTCTGGCTACTGTGAGTGCTGTGGTAATAAACATGGGTGTGCAAATATCTCTGTGGTGTGTTAAGTTACATATATGCAGGAGTGGCACAACCTGCTCCTGTGATATCTGTAGTTTTCCCAGCCACATTCAGATTCCATGGTGACTAAAATAGCTTACATTCCCAACACTGAATACAAGGGTTCCTCTCTCTCCCCTTATCTATGCCAACATGTATTGTCTTTTGTGAAAACTGAACCTTGAACTTACAGGAGACTGAACAAGATAGTACAGGTGGAAAAATCTTATGGTTTGTGAACCAGGATTTAAAGCAGGGTACAAAGTATTTGTAATAAGAAAACTGAAGCTGATTATGGTAACTGAGTCGGTGTGGGGCTGGGAGCGGGATACAGTTGAACTGTTTCCAAGTTCATGTCAAGTCGTGTTCCCACCCCCCACCCCTTGGGGTTTGCTGCAATCACAAGCTGTGTAAGGAGATACATTCCTCTTGGTAAGACTCCTCTCACAGTAACTTTGCTCTGTGCCTCCTTAATGTGCTAGACTAACCTTTCTCAGAACTTAGATGTATCCTTATTCTCTCTCCCATCCTTTTGGGAGTGTCAGATCTACATTGCAGTCTGCAGTCTCTCTCCACTGTCTCCTTTAACCTTCACAGGCATTTCCCCCATAAATCTCTTGCTTGATTAACCCTGTATTGATGTCTGGCTTTTGGATGGCAGAAGGCAACACATGCAGCAAGGTAATGTCATGGCAGAATTTTCGTGCAGCTGGTCCTTGCCCCAGCACACCCTGATCCATCTTGCTATATATCCAATATAATTTTTGGTCCATTAAACCTCAGTTCTGCCATGAACCCATGCAGAGACTGTCCTGAGTAGAGATGATTACACTGTAGGCAGAGGAAAGATACAGCTGAGCCGCCGGCACCAGCTGTTTGCAGAAGGAGATAAAAGTGGATCCTTGGGGAAAGCCTAGACTAGAAAAGCTTGTGGTTTTTGAGCTTAGCTTGTGTTTCAAGCACTTCCCAATCATGTCCCATGTCCTGAATCAGCAGAATAAGAATGCCAAACATCAAGGTGTCTGTCATGTGGAAGGACTACGGCTGAGAAATCAAAAAATTAGAATGAAATATGACAAAAGCAATAACTGGGGACCAGGAGTTCTACCATACACTGATGACTTACACCAAGCAAAGTTATTAAGAAGCATAACATCTCATATACTATTTGCATAGGTGGGGCTTAGGGGGCAACTGCCAAGGTCAGACAATGTTGGCAAAGAGGACCCAGGAGGCCTCAGACACAGCTGCTTTGGGACTGATTACCACAGCCCAAGGGGGAAGAAGCAGGTCCCCAGAAACCATAACCTTGACTCCTAAAAGGTACCAGCTCCAGCATCACACAGACCTTGCCAAGTCTGTTCCTGGACAAGGACACAGAATTGAAGTTCCATTTGTCCTTTAATGGGGGCCTCTGAATGTCTTAGGTTGGTCTGGCTTCTCACAATCCTTTTCTTCTCTGTGAGCAAAATAAAAGTGTGGTAGGGCCAGCATTAGTGGCAAAGGACTTGGATTCAAGGCTGGAGTCTGCTATTTGTTAGTGATAGTGAAGAAGATTATTGAAGCAAAGAAATTAAGCACTTAAGAATTAGGGATCCAAAAGACATTCCTGACAAAGCGCTCACTATGAAACAAGAGCTCTGGATTGGGTAGGATGGACATTCCTGTCGGAATCCCAGAAGCTCTGGTGGCTAAAGTATAGGCTGAGTGGTTTAGAGCAGCTAAGGTAAGAATAGAAAGGGGACAGGACAAGCATATGTGGGGACTGGAGCATGTGCTACATAACACTGAAAAAACAGGTGTGATTTGTATTCTGGCCATTGTAGCAATTCCAGGTAATTACAGTCAGGTGTGAAGGAGTAAAACAAAAAAAAAAAAAAAAAAAAAAAAAAAAACTCTTACTGACCACTTACTTGCACAGATCATTTTGACTCAGGTGAAAGCAGCTAGGAAAGATGAGTATGGGAGCTGGGATACCATTTACAAAGCAATGGCAAAGGAAGATATTGGCATCACTTTGGATAAAAGGAAGTGATGGGAAGAAATCCTGTATTGACTTAGATGTTGAGGTCTGGTTGGGTACAGGATCAGCAAGACAGATTTCTAGAATTATAATAGGCCAAGCCTTGTTGCACTGGATGTTGTGCTGTGCCTTCAATAATACATCAAATGCTGCTATATAAAGAATAGATTTGGGCATAAGAAGCTAGAGGCTGCTTGTGTTCCACCTGTCCTGGAAAGAAGAGGAATTGTAATTTAGCTCACCTAACAGAGCTGGCAGAGAAGGAGGGAGCAGGTGTGTGCCCCTGAGCAGAAGTGATATTTTGGCAAAGGAAGACATAAAACTGGGGCTCCAGATTCATCTTGCTGACCTTGTACAATATGTTCTCCTGAGCAGAGGGGAAGAAATAAGGTCATTGGATAAAGGCCAGAGATGATGTAACAAAAAATCTCTTCTGATACCACTTCCACTCTTACAGACAATGATCAGAAAGCAAATTTGAAAAGCAGAGAAGTATTTCTATTTTATCACATTCTTAAGGAAAAAAAAAAAAAAAAAACAGGCCTAGCCACGAACCTACATCTTATCTTATGAAGGCCTACTGTGTGATGCAGTTACTGTCGAT
This sequence comes from Montemys delectorum, assembly GCA_019843815.1. Lineage (NCBI taxonomy): Eukaryota > Metazoa > Chordata > Mammalia > Rodentia > Muridae > Montemys > Montemys delectorum. Next base: position 27,800 of record JADRCD010213470.1, read on the forward strand.
TTAAGGAGCTGAGCATTTCTTGAGAGACAAACACTAATATAAACTTCACAGAAATAATTAGCCACTGATTGATCCTAGAAAAAGAAGTTATATCACACTGTGACCATATCTAAGATAATTCTTGACTTGATACGATCATAAATTCGAGCCCTGAAGTTGTCACTGACTTGATGGAAGGTTGGAGAGTACCTTAGGGGAAAACGTTTGCGCAGGAGAGAACAACCTAAAATCACAATGAATCTTTTATTAGGATTTGCTTTTCTAATGTGTATCCCATTGCTGAATGTGATGCTTTCAGTATAAAGTTGACCCAGTGAGCATAGACTAGAACCGCAGAGAGCTGTAAGTGAATGACAGTGTAAGGCCAAGCCTTCTTGTTCTGCCAGATGTCTGTTTCACCAAGTGTGCCCATGCCAGCCTTGAACATGAAGTCCTCCTGACTCATCCTTCTGAGTCTTGGAGTTTAGGTATACACTTTTATGCTCCGCAGCTTACTATCTTGAAAGGACACAGCAGAACTTATGTAAATAAGCATTATGTAGCCTTAGGTAAGCAATTTTAGACAAAGGCCATGGCTGCCTCTGCATCTGTGAATAACAGGCTCCTAGCAGATTTTGGAGCTATACTTGGCATTTTTAAAAATGTTAGTAACTATTGCTGAGGTAATTTGAATGGCAAATCTTTTCTGTAGGCTCAGGTATTTGTACAACTGGTCAGTTACTTGGTAATGATGTTTGAAGACCTTGCCGGACAAAGTATGTCACAGAGGGATGGGCCTTGAGATATCTCATATCACTTCTAGTTCACTCTCTCTGCTTTGTGGGTTGTAGGTGTTGTGAGCTCTCTGCTTCCTGTTTCTGACCTGCCACTTCCTGATGTGCCTCCCCACTATGATCATCTACACAGAACAAGTTGCTCATGCTGGTAGTATTTTATCACAGCAATAGCAGAATAACTGATATAATTGGTATTTTGAATTTTTATTGCTACCTTAGCACTTATGAGATTAGCTGGGAAACACACCTTCTCAGTTTACTTGAAAGTCACTTCTCAAATCTGTTCTCTTTGTGAGCTTATAAACAGCAGGAATTCTTGTCATGCATGATTCATTCAGTATATCTATCCAGGTCTTGACATACTACAGATAGTACGCAAGCATGTGGATAGAATGTAACAGCTGAGATAGAATATAGATGACTACAATAAAGTCAGGAGATTTTTTTTTTCCTTACAAGGAAATCAAAATATAGAAATTTGTGTGTGTGTGCATGTGTGTGTGTGTGTGTGTATGTATGTGTGTGTGTGTGTGTGTGTATACTTGTATACATGAATAGGCCAGGGGACAATGTTGGGTATCTTTGTTGATTGCTCCCATTGAGATAGGATCTCTTACTTAATCCTGGAGGTCACTGATTGGTTATACTGGCTGGACAGTGAGCCACTTGGATCCTCCTGTCTCCACCCCACAATGCATAGAATTTGTAATTCTATGCTGTCATGCCTGGCTTCTATGTAGATACTGGGGATCTAAACTCAAATGCTTTTCACACTGAGCCAACCTCTCAGAAGAGAATTTTTGAAATTATACATAGTTTTAGCTTTGTGTGGCTCTGGTATGCCTGAATTTAGGTTACTATGGCTTAATTAAATAACATGAGTCATTTAGCAACATTGCTCCAATTCTAGTTACCACAGTATGTAAACTGTGGCTGATTGTAAATTCATGGTAGCTCTTTAGTCCTCAACACACACACACACACACACACACACACACACACACACACACACACATAAAATAGGTGTAAAATATAATCAGAGAAAATCATATCATCTTCTAAAAGTCTGTAGGCCTTTTGTCATCACAGAGAGCTGTCCTGGAGAATCTGCTGTTCTGTTTTTGTTTTGCACTTGGTTATTGTTGTATTGTTTTGTTTTATTTGGAAGATAATAAAGCATGTTGCCAAGGACCACCCTTGGCTTGGAGAGAGGTTCTGAGGAAAGGGTGTTTGAGAGTGGTGAAACAAATCACATCACAGGGTACAAGCTGATGACTTACATTCTACTCAAGACGGCTTTCCAGCTAGCTCTCTGCTTGAGGCAGTTCTCTCTTGCAATTATAAAAACAAACAAACAAACAAAAACAAAACAAAACTCTCAGGATAGTTCATCTCTTGCTGTAGTACAACCAATTTAAGCTTATCTATGACTAGCTTACAAATAAATGAAACTCAGACAATGATTATTTTATTTGACAGTGACTAAGGGGTCACCCCTAATTTACTCTTCTAACTGCTAGCCTGGCTACCTCCCCAGTGGTATGCCCCAATACTTGCTATTTCTCCTGACCATGTGTTCATGGTTACTAATGTGCTTATAAAAAGATAAAGAGGAGAGAGGATATGTTTGCGGGAGGTTTTTAAAAAGATAAAGGAGGAAGGATATGTTTTGGTGGAGGTATGGTGAGGTATGGGGGAAGGAGATGACTCTGAAGGCCCATACAGGGCATGGGGAGGGGAGTTCAGAGTGTAGTAGAGGCAGAGAAAGGCAGAGAAAGAGAGAGAGAGAGAGAGAGAGAGAGAGAGAGAGAGAGAGAGAGTAAGAGAGAGTAAGAGAGAGAGTAGAGAAGTTGAGGCCAGTCATGAGCACATGGAGAGAGAGGGGGAAGGAAATGGGGAGGGAGGAAGGGGAGAGGGGACACAGTGGAAGCTGGAAGGCAAGAACAAGAGCAAGATAGAGTGGAGGGGGCAAGCAGGCAAGCACACCTGGCTTTTACCAGGTAACTGTGGGGTGGAGCTTAGACAAAATACTCACTTTTCCTCTCTCCTCCTTTCTCATCTTCTCCCCTCCTTCTTCCTCTCCCACAACCAGGTCACTCCAAACCAACCTACCTCAAATTTCTCCAATAATTGGCTAAGGCCAATTTTATTTAACCAATAGTTTTTAATCAAGGAACAAGGTTTGCACAACAAAAGCCTAAAAATGAGAGAATTCAGTCTCATTTAGACCTTTGGGTACAGAATTACACTTAGGGTACAGAATTTCACTTACGACCAAAAGCCCACTCTTTTATTTACATATCAATTCAGCCTTTACTCCAGGTTCCCTTTTGGTTATCATGTGAATGAACATCCCACAAGCAACCATCAACTCCTCTTAGAAAGAGATAACAGGCACAGTCCTTGTCATTCAGACAATAGGCTAGCTGTGTGGGACCCTGCCCCGAAATTACCATTCCTACCAAACTTGGGACTAGACTTAAACTTCTCTTCTAGGCTGATCCTGAACTCTGGAATCTGCCTGCCTTTGTAATCACAAACAAAAACCATAACTGTTTGTGATCTTGCTCTGCCATCACCACTCCCTATATATCTTTATCACCTTCCTTAGACTCTTTCTGACAAGCTGCCTTATAGTGCCATTGTCTCTGTTCTTTTAGATCTGTGAAGCTTCTTATACAATTCATATTGTAACCTTACATTTGCATAGTTGAGAAATTATATATTTTTGAACTCATGTTTTCAGAGTTCTTTCCCACACCGTTAAGGACTGCCCTGAAGGTCTCATTGTTTGCCATTTTGTTAAGACATTAGCCAAACTATTGCCTCCAGAGCTGGTGATATCTGTGATTAACGTGGAGTCATTAACCTTAGCTGAGAGGACATTACTCAAAGGAGGAACTGTTAGACCCCCAGAGCTGGGGAGACCCTCACTCAAGTCTTGGGATAACATGACCACCCAATAACTCAAGAGACACCAATCTTGATGCAAACAGCATGAGGTTTATTTGGGGGGGGGGGAGCCAGTATACTGGGGACGAGCTCGTAACCCTCCCAGGGGCAGTGGAGCTCGACCTTGAGCACAAGAAGTGAGGGACATTTAAAGGGAAAAACCACAAACTAGGGGAGTGAGGGGGCTACCAAGGAAACATAACATAAAAACAGTGGAAAATTCTAAAGGGACCTAACCCTTGATTGAGTCAGGGTCATAAAGAAAACATCCTGCACACTCATTATTCACAAGAATATGGTCTGGTCAATGTTATTCACTTTATGACTGACCATTTCCTGGAACCACCCAGATGACTTATATCTTGCTTTTTGTTCTTGGACCTACCTTGGTGGGCCTTTGTGGCCAACAGGTTCCTGAAACTGGCCAGTCTACATTCTTGGCTCCTTACAGAGATTTTCCATGCCCTTTTAGGTAAAGGTTATACAGTATACATTCCTACTAATACATTTCTACTAAATGGTCCTTTTTTTCTTAATTCTAAAATTCTCCAACCCTATAGAACATGAAAATATGTACATTATTATACGAACAAGAATTATGCCAACAGCAACCATCAACATTTGTAGAGGCCCACACCCTGCTGGCTCTATTCCAAGGGCGGGAACCATGGTGTGACATCCTTACTAAAGCCAAGCTAAACAGGGCAGCATGTAGCTACCTTGCCTCTGTATCTTCAGGTGGTAAGCCCATACAAGAATGAAATGGTTGATTTAATGGGGAGTAACCAACAGAAATGGAAAAGCATCAAAGCCAGTATTGGAAACAAAAGTAATAATACTAAAGTAAAAAGAAAAAAATAAATAGAAATGCAGCCACAAAAGAAGTAGTAAGCCATGGAAGATTTTACTGCAGGTAAGTGTGCATATTTCAGGGCCTTATGTATAGACAAATAATAACAACTTCCTAGATGAGGAAGGAGTATCATATAGAAAAAAACCCAACAGATGCCCTAAAGGAACCAAGGCAAACAAACAAACAGCAAACAAAATGCAAAACTTAGCATGAAAGGGCTTTTTAAAAGCATTCCACCTTAGGTGGCTGGGGAGATGCTTCAGCAGTAATCACATATGGCTGTTGCAGAGGACCTGGGATCAAATCTCAGCACCTATGTCAGGTGGCTGACAAATACCTATAACTGCTGCTTTGAAACCCTTTTCTGGTCTTCTCTGACATTCACATGAACTTGCACAGATACACTCATAGACACATAATTGACAGTAAAATAAATTTAAAACAATATATTACATAGCATATTTAGCAGCTGATCCAAGAAAAGGCATATAAATATTCTATAAGCCATGCAAAAGATACATTATAAACCTGAATATATCAAATATTATCTTAAAATGTCACTTGATGCATCCTGCAAAGAAATAAGTATTTTAATGCTTTAGATAACCATGAAGGAAATAGATGCTCTGGTTTCTGTTTTAAATTTTCTTATGTCTCAACTAACCATAAGCATTTAATATTCTCTAAAGCACTTTAAAAGCCATTCATAGACTATCTATAAATTTTAAAATTGATTGGTGGTATAGCGTTAGCTTGAACTATTTTCTATATCAAAAAAAAAAAAAAAAACCCTATGCTACTGTGCATAGGTAGGACTACCTGTGCTGTTGTTCTATGTATTATACACATATGTATGTGCATACATATGTGTGTGTTCACATGAATGTTGTATGCAGATGAGTACAGAACAAAGATTGACATTGGATGTCTTCCTGGATGACTCTCCACCTTATTTCTTGAAACCTGTTCTCTCACAAAACCTGAAGCTCACTTATCTGGCTAGATTGAGTGGGCATGGAGCTCCAGAGATTTCCCTGTTTCTACATCTCCAGTCCATGCTGAGATTAAATGTGCTTGGCTTTTAATGTGCTGTGTGACTGGATTTTGTCTGGGTTTTGATGATTCCAACTGAGATCCTTAAGCTTGAACAGCAAGCACTTTAGAAACTGAGCCATGCTTTCAGCCTTGCTGTTTGTTTTTGTACCCATGTACATCATAGATTTTAAAAAATGCACTAACACTGAATATGTACCTTGAATTGTGGATGCAAAGCATATGTTTTTGTGTAACTGCACAAAGAACAAAACAAAAACAGTGTGCATCTCAGAAGTGTCCTTTGTGGCAAACCCCATCCCCATTGACAAGTCAGAGTTTGGCTTTTAACAACCATAGAATACTTTCTTAACTCTATGGCAACATGAATGCTCATTAGGGAACTCTATTATGTCTTCACTCAACATTATATTCACATAGTTATTAAAGTTGTTTTCTTGAGCAACAGTTCATTCATTTTCACAACTATAAGGAATTCTGTCCTATAAATATGTCTCAAGTTAAAAAATCCATTTTTTTTTTTTTTTGTTGATGAACATGTGTGCTGGTCTCAGTTGGAGGGATAGTATAAATAATGCTTCAATAAATATTCTAGGGTATGTAGTTGGTGTATACATCCACAGTTTGCATTCAGCGTGCATTTAGGAGTAGGAAATGCTGGGCATAGGTTATGTACATAGTTCAGCTTTTAGTAAATATGTTTCTCTGGTTTTCCAAAGTGATTCATTTCAACTTGCACCCACCTAAAACACAATGCCACATTAACACAAACACTTACTATAGTTAGGGGTAGTTTAAGCTGTCTATTTTGATTTTTATAAGCCATTCTGTTGCTTTTATTCTGACAAGCCATTGTGGCCTTATTTACATTTCTCAATGAATAATGAAATTAAACACTTTCTAACATGCCTTGGGCTATTTGAATATATTTCTCTGTGAAGCAAATTTTCTTACACTGTGTGTTTTAAAATGAGATTATCTAAAGGCTGGGATGTGTCTCAGCTGTAGAGAGCTTGCTTAGCATGCTGCAGGCCATGTGTTCAGTCTCTAACACAGAGAGTAAAATTGGATTATTTGGATTTCACATATATTTGCTGAATTCTTACATTTTATGGGTATAAGTCCTTTATTGCGTATTTTATCTCAATTACTTTTAAAGAACACAGATCTTCTGGTCTATTGTTATGATTTATGTCTATGCACATCTTTATTATCTCTTCCTTTTGTCCTGACGTAGTGCCACCTTGCTGTATCCTATGTCAAACTTACTGGATTGCATATTTCTTTTGGGGTTTACATTTTTAGACCGAATTGGACAAAGTCAAGGTTGATGCCAAACTCAACAATCTGGATAAAATTGTCCTTAAACTTAGGATCCTCTTATCTCCACCTCCAAAGGGCTTGGATTGAAAGCATGCACAGTCATATCTAATTTTATGTGGTATGTGGATTGAATGTGGAGCTTCATGCATGGCAAGCAAACACTGTACTATCTAAGCTACATTCCTAGACCTTAAGGTGTAGTTGCTATTGCTGAGTTTCAGTCCTCCCATACAAAATTACACTATCTGTTTTACTGTGCTTATGGCTTTAACTCCATCTGTATCCTATAATTCTAATTTTTGTTTTGTTGTTATCATATAGCTTAAAGTGTTTTCTATTTTCTGCTGTGGCTTTTCATTTTACCATTACTTAAACGGCTAAGCATCTGGGGAGTTCCCTTCTGTATTACTAATGGCTAATTTAATTCTCCAGTCAGGAGGAATATGCTATGTGGTTTTTATCTTTTGAATTGAGTTAATTCTTGATTTTTGGTTTGCAAATATATTTATCTAATACATTAGAATCTTATTATTTTATTGGGCCTTGTATATGTTTCTAAAATTTTATTTTTTATGTTTTTGTGGGTATGTGCACATAAGTGCTATTGCCCATAGAGGCCTGAGAGGTTGCTGGATTCCCCTGGAGCTGAAGTTACAAATCATTGTGAACCACCATGTAAGAGTGCTAAAAGCCACCCAGGTCCTCTGCAAGACTGATATGCTGTTTTAACCAGTGAGCAATCTCTCCAGACCCTTGTAGCTGTTCTTAGCAACACCCTGCGTATGACATAGGGGTCTTCTTTTTTATTTTGTTCTGTCCATTTTTACCCTTTTCAATGAAGTTGTTTTTATTTGTGCCTACAGGTCAATAGTTCTTTTTAAAACATACATTTATTTTTATTTTATGTGTATGAGTATTTGACTGTATGTATGCATTACTGTACATGGACGATGCCACAGAGTCCAGAGCTGGAACTGGAGTCATAGCCAATTGGAACCTGCTTTGTGGGTGCTGGGAATTCTTGCTCTAAAGAACAGCAAGCACTCCTCACCTCCACTCTAGCTCTTCAATCCTCACAGATATTCTTTTCCTGTTTATCTCTGTTTATGCTTCTTCTGTGAAAGTCAGATTTGTTGTTAATCATCACTGCAACATATCAGTTGGTTTAGCATGTTCTAAATTACATGGCATTTCTTTGTTCTTTCTTTTTTTGTTTTTTGTTTTGAGCTTTTTTGAATTTGCATATCAGGCATACTCTTGTAAGTACCACAGTATTTATTTTGAGAATTCAATTAGATAGTTTTGTTGTTGAATGTACTCATTTGTTTTATTTCCCTTTAACAAAACTGCAGATAGGCAAGCATATTCTTGTATAACTTATTTTGGTTTGTTGAGCCTTATTTGCCTTTCCATTTCTCCTTTTCGCTTATACATTTTATCATTATTTCTTTTTTTAAAGGTTTTATTTATTTATTATATGTAAGTACACTGTAGCTGTCTTCAGACACCCCAGCAGAGGGCATCAGATATCATTACGGATGGCTGTGAGCCACCTTGTGTTGGGATTTGAACTCAAGACCTTCAGAAGAGCAGTCAGTGCTCTTACCCGCTCAACCATCTCTCCAGCCCCATCATTATTTCTTTTATGCTAATTGGCTATCATTCAGTTTCACCTCTATTTTTTAATTTATTATTTTATTTTACAGTGAATATTATAACACCGTAACTTATTAAGCCTAATGCAAATTAGAAATTTGGCCTCTTTTTGTGTTTTTTACTATGTAGTGCCGGGAGCCATGGCTCGAACTATGACCTAGTGAAAAATTACTAGCTTACACATACAGCCCTGAGAGAACATGTGTAGCCTAACAGAATATTTGTGGGTGTGGAGGACATTGACCTTTGGTTCCAGGAACTGAAGATTGCCACCAGCGCTCCCTTACTGCGGGCTCTTCCCCCTCTTCCTTGTCACGGGTTCTTTCCCCTCCCTTGCCCCGGCTCTTCCCCCTCCCTTGAAGCTTCCTCCTGCTCGTGTTTATATCGCCATCCCTGAAGTAAAGTTTTTCAGAGCTTGATCAGACAACTGTCTTGCTCTCATTCTTCGTGTCTCTTGTCTCTTTCGTTCTCCCTCTCCCCTGTCCTAGGTCCCTGTTGAATGTCCCGCAGGTCCGGGCAATGTAGTCCAGGATGGCCTGAATCTCACTGTGTAGGCCAGGTAGGTCTCAAACTCCCAATCTCCCAGTTTCAAACTCCTTTAAAATTACAAGCATGTGCCACCAAGACCATTTAGAAATTTTACCATGTTAATTCCAGTATGATTGTTTATGTCTATAGTCCTAGCACATGGGATGCTAAAGCAGGATACTTAGCATGAGTGTGAAGTGTCAGGACAGCCTGGGCCACAGAATGATACCCGTACCCTTTACCACCAACAACAAGGAAAAAACCAAAAAGAAAGAAAGAAAGGAAAGCAGTTTTTCCCACCATATTTTTACTTCAGTGTGTCAGATAGCACCTTCCAAACGTTGGTTTATTTTATGAAATTGGAGGTGCAAAGTTTTCATGCATATGGTTGATTTTTTTTTGAGAAGTCCCACTAATGTATGAGCAATAACTTTAAAGCAGAACACAGCAAGCGGTTGCAAAGTAGAAGCTATTGCAAAGTGTGTTGTGAATTATAATGTTATTTGGGGTAAATGTAGAAACTACTACGTAAGTAAGAGGGAATGAGAAAAACGGGGGACAAGTGAGGTTAAATAAGGCAAAGATGGTGAAGAAAAGGAATAGAGAAGAGCATTATGGAGGGAAAGAAAAAAGACTGGAAGAGACTGGAATAAAAAAAGGAGGGGAAAGTGGGCTTCACAATAATGAGAAAACTTAAAGACCTTTAAGATGAATGTAGAAAGGGAAAGAGAAGGTGTGAAGAGAAGAGCTTTACAAAAAGTACAATAAAGCAAGTACTAAAAGTAGAATAAAAAATATAGGCATGGTACAGAGGCAAAAACGGTGGAGTGTTGAATAATGAAACAGCTCTTTCAAGGGCTCTTTAAAAATGGGAGTTTCCAGTAGTGTGCATGGGCAGGGTGTCCTCTGAATGTGTGCAGTTACCTTTCCTCTGGCCTACCCCTTTGCTCCAGGTATCCTGTGTTTTCCCAGGTGTCTAAGGTCTGCTGAGCCATTTTTTACTTAATAGCTCTCTTCTTTGCCTATCAAGAGCAGTTGGTTACTTTCTAGAGACTACCTAATTAGCACACCAAAGGGCCGTAAATGTTCTAGGGAAGGGCTGCATCTCAAGTTTTGGGGGAATGAGAACAAATGCCCTCAGCAGATATCTGTAAGGGAAAAGGACCAGTTTTCATACTTTCTACCCTGCCCTGCACATATGCTTAAGGGATAGAGTCATGCTTATGAGCCATTATGCTTGAGCAGGCAAATGAGTAGAGCGATACATCCACCTTCTGATCTCAGGCCTAAGGCTCTCAAACACCTGAGTTACTGTCAGGTGATAAATTCTGTTCCAGGTCACCAAAATTGAGGCTGCCTTTTGTGCCCTTCAGTGTCTCTGCTGAACTTCCTGTCACCTGAGCTGTCCCTAATATGTGGTTAGATTGTTCCCTGTTCACAAGTTCCCAGTGTAGGTCAGTTTTAATATAGCAGGTTCCCCATCAAGATTGCATGTGGCCAGTGCCCTCTGAGTCACGTAGAGTGACACATTAGATTCCTCATCACTGTTGATCCACCTGCTGGAGGAATCACAGCAAATGGATTGGAGACTTGTGAGGGCTGTTAGCTTGTACTGAGGATACAGCTGTCAGGCTCCACTCTGGGATGCAAGTACTGCTTCCAGTCTCAGGGGCTGGAGCTGTGCATATCTGCAGCTCCATTCACCTTGGCTTACTGCTCTGTATGATACTGCCATCTTGTCTCCATCTTTTTCTACTATTCTATTACTGCCAATACGAATATCAACTCTTTATCTCTTCAGAATACTACCTATTTCTTTCTTGCTCTTTCCTGATTCTTCTCCTTTCCAAGTGCAGCCTCAGATTTTTTATTTTATTATTATAAAATAACATAGTTTTCTCTGTTTTGTTAGACATGGAATATTTCATTAGTGTTATCCACATATTTGTCTCTCTGTTGCTCTCCATTCACTTCTGCACTGTTTCTGGTTCCATTTGAGAACATATTTCTTCTTTTTTTTTTTTTAGTATAGAATAGAGTTTATTTAGGGCATGGGGAGGGGAGTTAAGAGGGTAGCAGAGGCAGAGAAAGGCAGAGAGAAGGAGAGAGTAGAGAAGTAGAGGCCAGCCATGACGGGGGGGGGGGAGGAATGGGGAGAGAGGAGGAACAAAGGGGCAAGAGGCAAGGGAGAGAAGCAAGAGTAAGAGCGAGAACATATTTCTTTTTTTTTTTTTATTTTTCTTAGTAGTATTTTTTATTTGAAAGTTCCATAAATTTAAACAAAATACATTGTATGTATTGTATTATGTTTGCACATATATAATGTATATTGATCATATCCAACCACTAAAACATCCCATTTCTCTCTAAATTTCATCTATTCCTTAAGCTTTTATTTAATTTTTTTGGTTATTAATAACTTCTGAGTTCAATTACAGATATAATAGCAGCATTATTTATAATAGCCAGAAACTGGAAACAACCCAGATGTCCCTCAACAGAGGAATGGATACAGAAAGTGTGGTACATCTATACAATGGAGTACTACTCAGCTAGTAAAAACAATGGATTTATGAAATTCTTAGGGAAATGGATGGATCTGGAGAGTATCATCCTGAGTGAGGTAACCCAATCACAAAAGAACACACATGGTATGCATTCTCTGATAAGTGGTTATTAGCCCAGAAGTTTGGAATACAGGAAGAACGACACACAAATCACAAGAAACCTAAGAAGAAGGAAGACCAAAAGGTGGACATTTCATTCCTTCTTAAAAAGGAGAACATATTTCTTAACTACTGCTTGTAAGTTTTCATTTTCTGAAAGTGACATTTCACATTGTTCCCTCATTATATGGCTCTTCTTACACCTTTTATATTTTGTCAATCTTATAATCATATGCCAAGGTAATTGTTCTCTTTTGATTCCCAGCAGTTCTTGGTCCTGTAGGTTACTTAGAATGCCTTAAGATTTTCTCTGTCTGAAAACAGCACATCTTCCATCTCTATGTTCTTAATATTGTTTCTGCCTCCTTTTCTTTTCTATTAGAACCTTATAAGTGGGAAACAGGTCTTTTAGATGGTTTAAATATATTTCTGAAGATGTTTTGTTTTTTCTTTTCTGGTCTTTATCTCGCTGTCCAGTAGCCCAGGCATGTCCCACATTAATTTCTATCCCTGCTCTTTATCTCTCTGTCCAGTAGCCTAGACATGCCTCAGATTAATTTCTATCTCACTAACACTTTTTGCTCTTGTATCTAATCTTCTTTTAATTCTTGAGTTCTTGATCTTCGTATTTTATAATTTGGATTTTATTCTGCTTCCTCTTTAGTTATTTTGCAACTCCAATGTTACATTATATCCTTTTAAGTAATAAACGAGTCTTCTCCCTAGTATGCGTAATGATTTTGAGTAAATACGGAACGATGCATGTGAGGAATAGTCCAAGTTGTTTGAGGCATTGAGAGATATTTGATTTCTTCTCATAGAAGTATGAATGATCAAAGAACCCAAACCAAGGAACTTTGAGGAAAATATCTCAGTGAGCAATAAAGATAAAAGTGTGATAATAAAATAAATTCTAAATGAAATACTTAAAACCACAGTCACTTTTAACTAAATCTCTTTAAAGACATTGAATACAATTCCCTTTGATACTTTGTTTCCTGGCAGGCTTCTTCTGGCTGCTGCGCTATTAATCCAGGGTAGTCCCACAAGGATTTAGAGGTGGAGATGTTTTTGTTTCTAAGACATTTATGACTAAGTCTTTTGCTTAATGGAATAGTTCATGAGCTTGTACATAGGAAAGGCACAGTACTTTTAGATTGTATCATTTTGTTTTGAAAAAGACAATATAGCACAGAATGGGTAGGGGCAGACTCTAGAGAGTAGTCCTTATTTGTATACAATATGCCATTTCCCAAAAAAAATAAAGGATGACTGGAGTGGTGCCCAAGAATTATGCAAGTTAGTGAAGGTCACCAGTGAAGTATAAAGCCTTGCTCAAGGCCCTGGAAATATGTATGGATGGATTTCAGTCTTGCTTATGGACCAGAGAGTGGTTCTATTCCCTGAATTCTCCTTTTCAAAACAGAATTGCACATATGATCTCCATATTTGGATCTGTGTGTCTGTGTGTGTATATGTACAGCAAAGTGACAGTGACTTATTTCCTTATTTGTTTGAATTCAAATCAAGAAGATTCATTCTCAAGGAATCGTATCTAAGGACTATCATCTCTAGGAAGCAAAGGAACTCATGGGTGTGTGAAGTCCTGAGTAAATGTGTGCCATTGACAGAAGTACAGCCATGTCAATAACCATAGCCTCATATGGGGAAGTATCTAATCCTTCCTGTCCCAGAGATGAGGCTCAGAGAGATGTCAAAGCCTTTCTTGGATTGTGTGCAAATGTTGACAGTGTATGAGGAACATGTTCATCATAGCTTCCTTGAGATCCTCTTGCCTCTGCCTCCTTCAGCAAATCCTACCAGCGTGCGCCACTACAACCAACAATCATAGCTTTCTCAACCACAAATGTTTATAGCCTGAAGAGTCTTCCTCTACAGAGACTACTACTGAGATTATCTGATCCTGTGTCCCTGTTCAGGTATATGCCATAAGTTCCCCCTTTGTTTTCTCTATATGTAACCTGACTTCCTTGATTCAGCTGTATGCGATAACCCCACCTCTATGTTCATCTATGTACAATAAACACACTGAGTTTATGGATGCTATGGTTTCTCTATCAGAAAGTTAGTCCATCAATTCCAGCTTCTCTCTCTGCCTGTGTGTTTGTTTTGTCTCCATTCTCTCACTGCCCTACTGAGGTCCATCCTCAATACTATATGACAATCATCTGCACTAGACTTAATTTGGATGGCAAGGTCCAGTAACTTGAGTATATGACATAAGGAGAAGGTACTGTGGAGGACTAGAAAGAAGTATTGTTCTGTGACACTATTCCTGGGAAAACACGAACAAATGTCTACTCACTTCAGATAGAGAACTGATAAGAGATCACAGTATAGATACCACTAAAGTTGGACTTGATAACTAATGGATTTTACTGAGGTTACTTACAGTAATATGGGTGAGGAGTTTCTTATAAGAAAAAAATAACTTAAAGACAGCTGCACCACTAAAGCCAGTTCATGAAAGCTGGAAGCCTAGAGCATGACACTTCACTTGCAGGCAGATTAATTGATGGGGGAATACCCTTTCTAGGTAGTTCAGCTGGTCTAAGAGTTTTCTAAGTTGTTTGGGTTGCCTGAGAGTGTCTCTCAGTGGTCCTTCCTGTGTGTGTATACTTACGGAGGGGGGAGATTAGTGAATCTGTTTAGTTTTAGGAACTTCCTAAAGCCTTTGAATTGTTTACTTCCTGAGCTTAATGAGCTTCCCTGTAGGATGGGAGTGTGTCACTTCCCCTTAGAACAATTTGTGTTTTAACTAGCTTCCCTCCAAGATGGAAAATTTGTCTCTTAAGGAAATTAAGAGGTGGTATGGTTATTACTACATCAAGAAGTGTAGAAATAATTTACAACCAAAAGGAACTTTTTTTTTCTTTAAACAAATATTTTGATAGTCTTCCATCCAATGGTATGCTAGGTTGTATCTCCTTGTTTGGATTTCATTCTAGTTCATAGCTACTTTAACCAACCATAATGGTAGAGGTGATGTTATGTGGTTTCTATGGATAAACCAGAAAAGGCCGTGCTGTTCCTACTTGATTCTTCTAGGATACTCATGGAAGAAGTTTGATGACTCTGCTATCATCAAGCTGGAGGAGTCCCATAGAAGTGCTTTGGTGTACTTCCCCAGCTGAGCTGTCTGTCAACAGTCCTATCTATATGGATATGCTGTCTTGGATGAGTAGTCTAGTTGATTGTTTTTTATGAGGGTAGGCTTCACCCAGTGTCTAATGCCAACCACAAGAAACTGATTTCCTGACTCACAAAACATTAGCCAAACTTTAAAAGGATGTTTTTCACTCATTAATATCTGAGATAGGTTTTTGTGTGTGTGTCCAAAGTAACCTATAAACTGCCTTAGTAAGAGACCTAAAATTCTGTTTTTCAACAAATTTACTTTGTATAAACATGAAGTGTCTTGTTTATTGACTGTTTTCCTTTTTCCGCTCCTTAACATGCTAGTAAATGTGTCCAGAGTGCAAAATGATTGTAGCAAGTTCTGTCTCTATCAATGAAACATGTACAATCCACTATCAGGATAAGGAATAATATTGTGGCCAGTAGAGAAGCAGCTCAACACGTGTCTCAACCCTTTGATTCAATGTTCTAGGAAGAGTCGGTTTTCTTCCATAGACTTCACCTCATGTAGCTAGCTCAGAATATCTCAAGTATTCAGATTCTACTTCAGGCCTTTTCACTCCTGTGGCTTTCTTCACCCAATGGGAGGGCAGAAAGTGGAATCTGAAACATTCATTATCTGAAAGTATCGCTGTGCCTGTCTCTGAGGAATCAACTTACTGAAAGCAATTTAGCAGTGAAATGCTCTTACACATCCACACATCCACAAGGAGTTAGTTTAGCATTTGCATGCAGGAATCCCAGCATTTTTCTGCTGCTTTGTAATGTTGGTTGTTTACAATCATACAGATTGCATGCTACAATCATCCATTAGTTCTTTATAATGAATGTGCACACCTGGCAACTCTCAGCCCCAATCCTCTGCTTTTATTGGCTTTCTGTCAGTCATTAGAGATGGTGCAGATACAGGGGAGAAAGAGAATATTTGTCAAAGGCAGAGACTTAAGGCAGGTGGTGGCGGGATTTGAGTTTGCACCTGGACCCATTCATTTTCTTCCTTTCTGATTTTAAAGTATGAGAAGTTTTGAATCAAAGGTCATGCCTCCTTTTTACATCTTTGATTCTCTGGCAAATAGAGACTTTCTTGAGCAATAGAAGTGTTTTAGCTAATTTTCTCTCTCTATGGCCACCTAGTCTGACCTATAAGATTAGTTTGGCTCTCAGCTTCATTGATATTTAATTCCATTCTGATTGAGAAATCACAGGTTGTCAGTGTCTCTGCCAGTGACTGCCAAGGGGTGAAGAGATGGCTTTTCTTATGGCATGGATCAAGAAATAGAGAATTATATGAAGGATACCACTATCGAGTTTTTTCTATCCAACAGGTTTGTCTGTAAGCAAACCTATAGCAGCCTTCAAAACAATGGTATATGTTGAGAATTGAGCATGAAAAATGTGAGCCTGTGAAAAACATTTCAGACTGAAACCATGCCAGGGAGCTAGGTGTGTTGCTGGGAGTGCTGACTGTATCTACTGTCTTCCATGAGATGTTCTTTCAGTGAGTGCTGGGTTATATTCAGTTTTGTATCTCTCAAAAAATGTAAATCTATCTGGGAAGTTACTTAAGCACACAACATACTTAGGTTTCTTTAATAGCATAGAATTGTTCATTTAGTTCAAGAAGTCAAATTGACTTCTATGTGTTTTTCTTTATTTTTTGTTTTTTACTTTATTCTCCTAAGATACTTTACACCCCCAAAATACTTTACAAACCCTAGATACTTTTCAACCCCAATATACTTTACATCCCTAAAATACTTAGGGATCATATTTGTGTGTGTGTGTGTGTGTGGGTGTGTCTGTGTGTGTGTTGTTATCCTATGCTATATACAATATAGGATAATATAGGATAAAGAATAATGAGATATACAGTACATAGAATTAGATACATAAAAGATAGGCATTGATAGAATAACTAAGGGCTTAATCAACTACATTTTTACATATAACTCTTTAGTATCTAGCTCCTAAAAAAGTTAAATTAATTAATACATATTTGTGGGTATGACTGTTCATGTTCTACTTCACTAACTTTAAGAATAATTTAAGATCATGAAGAAAATAACTTTACAATAAGTTAAATACTTCCTTTAAATTGATTTTCCATATATGCAGTCCAAACTTAATATAGCATGTCCAAATCAGAGGTTACATAATAATGCTAAGTGTAAGGTCTTTGATAATCTCTTTTGTTACTGTGTATCTTAAATATTTAAAATATGAATACTAAAGAGGGGAATATTTCAGCATTGGAAAAATCTTTAATAAAGATATTTGTTCATCATTTCACAGGCTTTAGAGATATTTATTTAACTTAGTACATTCCAAATAACAGCAGGATCTGCCCACATGTGTGGAGGCATTAGGGAAAAAATGCAGAATTTCCCAACTGAGTCTTGTGGTCTGCACCTGTAAATATCTGCTTGAGTCATACACAAAAATAGACAGAGAAAATGAGAGAGTAATCGTGTTTTACATGTGCTAATTAAAATATTAGAAGAAAGCCAGGTGTGGGTGGCTCCTGCCTGTTAACCCAGGACCTGCAACACTGGAAGGGAAGTGTTATTGGTGGGGGAGATCTGGGCCAGGTGTTTCCAGATTCTTGGTCTCTTATTCAAAGAATTTGAATAAAGACAAAGCAGATCAATAAGTAGAAAAGCAGATGTATTCAAAAGCAAATATTTAGTTATAGTCTAGATTTAAAAGAAATATGCTATCATGAGTGACAGTGATCTATATGAGCAAGTGTATTTAAGTTCCCTAGATTATTGTCTGTGACATTTTTCATAGTGTCTAAAGGAATGAAGTGTTGGCTACAAAACATAGGTTAGGTGTTTCTCTATTTTCATCAACAGTTTTCAAGTTCTCAAAACTTTTACTCATCTTTTCTATTATTTGATTTGAATCTTATAAATACTCTATTATTATATAGGTTTAAGATGGCAAACAGGAAATTCTCCATAGCAATTCATAGAGAGAATACAGTTTGCCTTATTGCACATGCATCCACAACCAGTCTAGGCTGTGTATCCTTCCCCTTGAACCTGGACATAAGTTGAATGTGGTTGAAGAGAATCTTGATGATTACTTAGGAAAGAGGAACCCTATTCCATTATTCAGAGTAGGGTGTGAATGCATCTTGATGCAATATATGTGGGTGGGTGGGAGGGATGTGTCCTAGATCACTAAAAAGGTGAGGCATGTTCTTCAGAGTTGGATATGTATGTAAAGTTTGCAGATTAAGGTCTCAGGCTGCCAAGTGCATTATTACAAGGGGGCTGTGTGATAAGTTGTACGTTGATGAGCTATTCCCTGTGCTTGCCAGCTTCAGGAGAATTTTCATGAGTGTCAGACAGGCCTGGGCCATAAGTTAAGACTCTGTCTCAAAAATAAATAAACATAGAGGCTATTGGAAGAGAGAACTGTAAGCCCACAGAAAGTATCATATATGAGAAGTATCCATAAGTTTATAATGAAAAAGCAATGGGCTGAGTGGTAAACAATAGCACTGATTCCAGAGCATTGGCACATTGTAATATGCTTTAGCAAAAAGGCCTGGATTGAGATTCAGGACACCTGCGTTCCTTGGGCCAACAGAATGACCTTGGACAAAGTGCTTCAGATTCAGAATCAGAGACTAAATTGTCCATTTAAAGAGCATAATTCTTCTGTGAATCTTTGTAGCATCAATCACAAGAAGAATTTGGCTTTCATAGTCGATTTTTATGTATATTTTATATCTGTATTCAGTTTGTTTGCAGAACATTTTATGAATAAATAATTACCAAAAGCAAGTACCCAGTGCAATTTAGATATTGAGATTGAGGCCAGCTGAACACAGAGCCCAAAGGAAGTGACTAAAGAATGGAGTGTAATGGTCAGTCATTATCTGTTCAGCTCTTGATTAGCTTTGGATCGATGCTGCCAAAACTGAGACAGAGACACATGGCAAGCAGATTATTGTGGGACTATATAGACTTATTGGTCTCATTAATTCATATAATAAAACTATACCTATCTCAGCCTGGTTATTTTTAGAACATTAGAAAATAAAATAGAAAAGCATTCATCTGATGTCTGAATTCAGATGAAAATAACCTTACTATAGGAATTGATAGAATAAAAATATAGAAACAAATATATACATTAAGGAAATAGAATTTTTACATACTTTCAAACATCTCTTTTCTCATCTGTACTGATCCTTAAACAAGACTTTACTCAGGTTGTACAAGTAAAATGGAAACAGTACTGAGATAAGCACCACGATTTTTTAGTCCTTTTCTGTGTGCTCAGCACCTAGAAAATGATGAACATGAATAAATGTATTATAATGTCCTAAAAATGATTCATTCTACACAGCAGCTCTTTTACCCTTTAGTTGCTGTCTTGCATGCCTTCTGTATATGCAAATACCCCCAAAGACACACCCGAAAGTGTGCTTGACTACTTTACTACTCATCTCTTAAACAAGTTAATGCTCAACCATAATTTTCATCATAATTTGCAAACAAAAATTTGTGCAAATATCAATACATATGCATAACATATATGTTCATATGTTTCCATGTGTATATGCAATATACTATTATACATGAATGAATTTAAAATAGCATAATGCTATTCAAAAATAGCATTAATATATTTGGATGTTGTGGTCATGTCTTAGAGCACTTCCTAAAGAATATATACAGATTTAGCCCATGCTCTGTGATAGCTAAGACACTGAAAATTCACACATACCATAATGTTCTTAAGTACTTAATACTTAATTTAGGGATGAGATCCAGTGAGATTTACCCTATTCTGGCTGGTATGTCAACTGGTGTCATTGCACAGGTTTTATGTAACTTTATTTTATGTAACTATATTTTGGTGATTTCATGGGTGCCATATGCAGCTTCATCATGATAGATAGATGACACTATCTTGAAGAAGATGTCCTGGTCCTCTGACTCTTACAACCTATCTATTCTGCAGCGTTCCTTGAGCCTTATGGAATGTATATGTATCAGTTGAAGTTGGGAAACCTTATTTATAGTCCGTTGCTTCCTGTACTTTGACCAATTGTGGGTTTTTGTAAGTCTCTATCGGTTGCTGCAAAAAAGCTTTTGTGTTCAGATGTGAGAGCTACATTTGCCTATTGGTAGAAGGGTAAGTTTTGAGAATGGAATTAATGGTTGCTGAAAGAGCCTTCTAGTGGGTTATTATCTGTCTGAAGAGATCAGTCGTAAAAGCATATACATATGAGCAACACTGAAAGGACTCAGCAGGGTGTGTGCATGTATGTGTGTGTGTGTGTGTTTGTTGTGTTTATATGTGTAATAATAATAAAAGAAGAACAGTTATTGAATTTCTTATGGAGTAGAGAGAAAGGGGAAAGTTCAATGGGGATAAGATGGGTGGAAGTAATGTGAACATAGTATACATGTAGAAAAATCTTGAATACAATTGAATAAAAATAAGAATTACATAAACAAAAATAAATACATATTTATTACTAATTAAATTTTTGTATCAAAATATTGGAAACAAAATCATTTTAAATGTTGCTATATTTATAATAAACATGAAATCAAGTGCCTAACAGTGAATTATTCAAGTAAAATGGATATTCATTTGATGATATGTTATATATAGTTATGTTGCCATGCAAGAACATCTTTCCAGTTCACAGTAATTGATAGTACCACATTTTGGAATATATCAAACATTGGAAATGTTTCTACTATGAAAGAAAAATGTTCTAATCTTTTCTTTGTTTGTTTTTTTGAGACAGGATTTCTCTCTGTAGCCCTGGTTGTCCTGAAACTCACTTTGTAGATCAGGCTGGCTTCGAACTCAGAAATCTGCCTGCCTCTGCCTCGCAAGTGCTGGGATTAAAGGTGTATGCCACCACTGCCTGGCTCAAAATGGTTAATCTTATATTGAAAAAGTAACTCACTGATAGTTCCTGGCTGTAGCATCTTGGTCATGTTCATGACTTAGCCAGCAGCAGGCCTTCTGGCAGTCATCCTCCTTCCTCTTTTATAGTATTCCCTAAACTTTGGATATAGCATTTGCATTGTAGAGGTACTGATTAGGTTGGGTACCCTGTGGTCATTTATTCTCTGCATTTTGATCAGTTGTATAGCTCTATAACAGCCTCTGTCTGCTGCAGAATGAAACTTCTTTGAGGAAGGATGAGCTACATTTACTGAAACTCAAAGGCTGCTGAGAGATGAAGAATCAGTTATCTCCAGGTACAAGCCCCCTAATAGGTTATCCAATCCCAGCTGGTCAGCCTTCAGCATGAATACCTGTAAGCAACACTAAATGGCTTTATAACACACACACACACACACACACACACACACACACACTCACTATACAACATCACAATCATAAAAGAAGATGTTTTGAATTTGGGAGGAATATGGAAGGAGCTGGAGGAGAAAAGGAAAGAGGTAGAGATTGTATAATTGCACAACTTATATGTGAAAGTCTCAAAAATTAAATTTAAAACATACAAAAATCTATAAAATTACTGTGAGTTCATCCTCATGACTTCTTTCCTTATTTGTGGGTATACTCCTGGCCTAAAATATTATGCTTCCCTCATCAGAGGCTCTGTGCTTGCTACTCCTGGGTGCCTATCAGAACTCATCAATGACTGTATTTACCTACATTCTGTTTCAAGTCTAGAGGAACAAATGTTTCAAAAAGGTGTCACCACATATTAATTTGCTTGAACTCAATCTGCATGATGTAGTCTCAGATGTCTTGGGAAATGGTATCTACATCATATGCCTTTCTCAGTCCTCATGCTTAAGAAACTATTTTTGCACTTGGGCACAAGCTCTGCAGCCAGTCCCACAACACCCAGAGAAAGCTACTGCACTCCCAAGTGCTCTAACAAGCCCAAGGTCACAGGATCCCAAAATCACAGAGTCACAGAGACTGCCTGAGTCTGAGAAGTTCTGATACAACCAGGATCACAGGAAGGACTGATTCCAGTCAGAATTAGCAAGGGTAGGTAGCACTAGAGATAACCAGATGGCGGGGGGGGGGGGGAGGGAGCGTAAGAAAATAAATAACACGAACTAAGGTCACTTGGCATCATCAGAACCCAATTCTCCCACCATAGCCAGTCCTGTACACACCATCACACCGGAAATGCAAGATTCAGATATAAAATCACTTATCATGATGATGATACAGGACCTTAAGAAAGACATAAACAGCACCCTAAAAGAAATACAGGAGAACACAGGTAAAGAACTAGAAGCTCTTAAAGAGGAAACACAAAAATCCCTTAAAGAACTACCGGAAAACACAATGGAACAGGTGAAGGAAATGAGCAAAACCCTAAAAATGGAAATAGAAACAATAAAGAAATCAGAAAGAGAGAAAACCCTGAAGATACAAAACCTAGGAAAGAAATCAGGAGTCATAGATGCAAGTATCACCAACAGAATACAGGAGATAGAAGAGAGAATCTCAGGGGCAGAAGACACTATAGAAACCATTGACACAACAGTCAAAGAAAATGCAAAAAGCAAAAAGCTCCTAATGCAAAACATCCAGGAAATCCAGGATGCAATGAGAAGACCAAACCTAAGGATAATAGGTATAGAAGAGAGTGAAGACTCCCAATGTAATGGGCCAGTAAATATCTTTAACAAAATTGTAGAAGAAAACTTCCCTAACCTAAAGAAAGAGATGTCCATGAACATACATGAAGCCTACAGAACTCCAAATAGACTAGACCAGAAAAGAAATTCCTCCCATCACATAATAATAAAAACATCAAATGCACTAAACAAAGAAAGATTTTTAAAAGCAGTAAGGGAAAAAAGGCAAGTAACATATAAAGGCAGGCCTATCAGAATGACACCAGATTTCTCACCAGAGACTATGAAAGCTAGAAGATCCTGGGCAGATGTCATACAGACCCTACAAGAACACAAATGCCAGCCCAGGCTACTATACCCAGCAAAATTCTCAATTACCATAGATGGAGAAAACAAGATATTCTATGACAAAACAAAATTTACACAATATCTTCCCACAAATCCAGCCCTACAAAGGATAATAGATGGAAAATATCAACATAAGGAGCAAAACTACACCCTAGAAGAAGCAAGAAAGTAATCTTTCAACAAATCCACACAATCTAATTCCACCTTTTACAACAAAAACAACAGGAAGTGACAATTACCTTTTCTTAATATCTTAATATGAAAATTAATATTACCAACATATCCTAAACGACTGAAATCCAAAAATATGAGGAATTAGAAATTTGTTGATTGTCATCCAATGGTCTCTCTAATTTGGTAACTGGAGAAATAGATCCAATATTGTACAATCTATATATACTTTCAGCTTGTCTGTGACAGTGTTTTGCTGTGTACAACATAAGGGTCTTGAAATTTTGCTTCTCCTATCTCAGCCTCTCTATTAGTATTGTTTATTTCATGTTTTTACACCATACTATGTGTACTGGCTAGTTTTGTGTGTCAACTTGACACAGGCTGCAGTTATCACAGAGAAGGGAGTTTCAGTTGGGGAAGTGCCTCCATGAGATCCAGCTCTGTGGCATTTTCTCAATTAGTGACCAAGGGAGTAGGGCCCCTTGTGGGTGGTGCCATCTCTGGGCTGGAATTCTTGAGTTCTATAAGAGAGCAGGCTGAGCAAGCCAGGAAAAGCAAGCCAGCAAGGAACATCTCTCCATGGCCTCTGCATCAGCTCCTGCTTCCTAACCTGCTTGAGTTCCAGTCCTGACTTCCTCTGGTGATCAACAGCCATGTGGAAATAAGCTGAATAAACCCTTTCCTCTCCAATTTGCTTCATGGTCATGATGTTTGTGCAGGAATAGAAACCCTGACTAAGACACTATGGTTTTCAGAACATTTTATATATTTCAAAAGTATTTATATACCCAAGGGAGACATAGACAATTAACTTGGGAGGTGGCTTGTACGAAAGAGAACAACAAAGAGTGAGACTGAATGCTTTGCTTGACGTTTGTAGCTCTTGTATCAAGTTTGAAGAAGAGGACTGTATAAGTTACTCTGTCTCTGAGATGAATGCTTTTCCAAATTATCACAGCCAATGAACCAGATTCTTACCCACACCTAATGTCTCTGCCACCCTTCAAGCAGAACCATTGTTCATTGAAACAGTTGGTGAATGACTTTATGGATAGACCATCTTAATACATACACCATTTCTTAAATGAATGTAACCTGTTCTCTGTGGCCTGAGTATAAAGTCACACACTCAAGTCAAATAGGTTTTTGACCATAGCAGAAAGTCTGTATCTGAAAATCGTGCCTACAATTCATTCTTTGGTGCAACAGAACTGTCAACTCTCAGCTTAGCCACGATAGAGGTAAAATCCTTCCGTGATTTGAGGGTCATTGAAGTACAGCCTTATTACAATGAAATCCAATGTCTAAAAATTGTTCTTATTTTGGGCTTGTACCACAGAAAGAGCCAAGATTTTAAATTCTACTAAATACAAAACAAACAAACAAAAAGACTTTACATATTTATGTTCATTTAAGAAAATACTAGTAGTGATATATTATTTTGAAATATACAGTTAATATGTTTGGAGTTATTTGAAATTTATAGTGAGAAAAGCGTATGTATTTGCAGTATTGCTGTAGACAAGCATCTACATAACACCGTTAAATTGATTGTTTTATATCAAACAACTTTTATAATACTCTTTTTATTATAAAATTTTATAAATTTAAGGAATATGACAAAAAAAGATATTGTAGTTATTGAAGAGGGGGTCTCTGGGAGGAGTTGGGGTACAAAAGGGAAATAAGAATGTGATTTAATTCTATTTACTTAAGATATGTTTTTAAATGTTAACAAATTCAGACAAATTGAAATCATGTAACTTTTCTCATCATAATGACATAAAATTAAAAATATAAAGATAAAAAAAAAAACAAAAAAAACCAACAACAACAACAAAAAGAAACTGTTTTTGCAATGAGCATAAGTAGATGCAGGGAGCTTAGACCTGGGGTAGGCCCTCTCTGAGGCATCTGAGGGGGAAGAGTGTTAAGGGGTGGGGAGAGTGCTTGATCTTGCAAGAGATTAGGGTTGCTTTGTATAATAATATTTACCTGTCTTAATTCTAAACTTCTCTGAAGCCAGAAGCTGCACTCTGGGCAACACTTGTTGCTTGACGGTGGGAGATTAAGGAAAGGAGTAATTGCTAGGACCCCTTTCTCGCTTGTCCAGAAGCTTCACCTCTTCTTGCCAGGCTGAAGGGAGGTTTGGATCAATAAACTTTTATTTAACAAAGAGAAGAGAGCCAGGCTCTCAGAATAGAGCATTCTTATACAGGCAAACGTGCATAGAAACATACATTCTTTCATACATTCTTGCTTGACCTGGCTACTAGTCTCACACTTACACACACACACTTTTATACTCACATATGTAATATGGTGTAAAAGCCCAAGCCCCAGTGCAGAAAGAACTTATTCATTCTGGATGAAAAATAAGCTTCAACCTTTATTGCATAGAGAAAGGAAAAGCTTCCACCCTTTTAGTGCTAAAAGAACTAAATGACCTGTCTCCTAGGAAAAGCTGCCTGCTGCTTTCTGCTCTCCTGCAGCTCCTTCTCTTCTGGTCTCATCTCTTCTCTCCCTGGCTCCTGTTACAGTTTTCCATGTTCTGCTGTCTCTCCTGCTTCCTTTTCTCTTCTCTTTTTTCTTCTCTTCTCCTTCTGCCTCTCCTCTATTCTTTCTGCATCCACTCCTTTCTCCTCACTGCATAATTTTCCTTCTGTGTCTACCTAATTCTGCCCTCTTTTTTTATTTCTTCTCATCTGCTCATCTCATCTCTGTGAACACTTCTATTCTCCTTCTACCTCGTTAATTCGGCTTTCTCCTCCTTCCACGTAATGTTATTGTTCTTAGTTTTTTGTACCTTTTCAGGTGACTATATCACACACTATTCCAAAACTTGACAATATGTTCAAACATAAATTCAAATCTTAAATTGAACAAGAAGTTACAACTGCGATGTTTACATGTGTTTCCATTAAGACTAGTTATCTAACTAGATGTTCATTATCTGTCAGTAGCTTCATAGGTTCATTGAGAGTCTAAAACTGTAAATCTTAGGACTAAGTTAACATTGAAGTTTTGTATAGATAAACCCAGTCAATATTTTATCTTCTGTCTGTGCACCTACAAAAAACTGTTCATTTCCTTTTATAAGCTTAGTTAATGGTGTTATGGCCTAAGGGAATGCATTCCTAGGTTGTCTTCTTTATCTCAGGACAGTTAACTCATGACACGTGAAGACTGGTAGAGTTCTAGTTGAAGACTTTATATAAAAGAGAGCTCTAATTGCAGCCCTTATTATAAATGGCTTAGTAATTACTAGTATAAATTTAGGAATTTTTATAGAATCATCATTAGACATAAGAAATAGTCTATTTGTATAGCATCACTATGAAACAGTATAACTTCATTGATCTGCAGAAAATCTGTCCAATAGAGTATGCTAACGCTTGAGATTGCCATATTAATTTAGTAATAACCGGAAAGACATATCAATAGCAGGAATAAAATCAAGCAAGGGTTCCTTCATTGCAGACCTCAGACCATGATGAAACAATATGAGAGCCTTCAGCCATTCCTAGACGGCTTTGACAGGTATGCTTTCCAGATTCAGCATAAATCTAAGAAATGGAGTACACTACACTGAGCTCTTCCCACTCTGCCTTAAATCCCAAGTCTGTCAAAATCTAATCTCTATAACTCCAACTTTTCACAAGCCACCAGACAAGTATGGTTGCATGGCTCCTCTCATCGTTTTGGATTCCAGCCACTGATTAGATTCAAGTCTGATAATTTATTTGTCTGTAATATCTAAAATGTTAGATTTCTTTAACACAAAACTTGAGTTCTTAACCAGCATCTTTTTATTGTTAGTAGAAAATTGGTCTAAATACTTTTCAGCATTTTCTTTGTCATTTAAACATTCAGTTATTTTTCATTCTTCTGGCACTTTTTGTGCTGCATGACGTGTGGTTTATTCTGATCCCTCTTCCTGCTTTTATATCCCTTTCCTGCTTGTTACTTCACTGTTGCCGCCTTACGCCTACACCGCTCTGCATTCTGCCCTCCACAGCACAGTCATGGCTCTCTGCCTCCATGGCTTCTCTCTCTTTCTCTGCAGTAATTTTTTTCTCTACTTTTCTTTTAAAAGGTATACTAGTTTATTTTCTTTATGCATATGTGTGTGCATGACTTTATATGCACCACACTCAAGCAGATGCTCATAAAATCTAGAGGGGATCCCTGGAACTGCTGAGACAGGTGGTTGTAAGGCCTGTGTTGTGGGTGCTAGGAACTGAACCTGGATCCTTTGCAAGAGTAAGAAACTCTCCTAAACCACAAATCCATCTCTTCATCCTTGTTTATAGTTTTATTAATAACCTTTTTCTACTTATGCCTTTTATATTTCTGAAGATTGATTTAGCTTTATTTTTATGTGCGTGAGTGTTTTGTCTGCATAGATATATATTCACCATATGAGTGTGCTGCCCAAGGAGGCTGTAAGAAGGTATTAGATCTCTGGAACTAAAGTTACAGATGGTTGTGACCTGCTGTGTGGGTACTGGGAATCGAATCTTGGTCCTATGGAAAAGCAACAAGGGCTCTTACATATAGATTTATCTCTCCAGCCTCCCATGTTTGCCATTTTCACTAAACATTTACAGACTTGAATATTACTTATATTTTGCACATATGGGATACCTGATAATTGGAAAAATTATTTTCCTTCTGAGAAGAAATCAAAACTCACTGAGTTATTTTTCATTCCTGTTATCATCATTGACTTTGACTATATATTTTGGACCCATTAGTCATTTCAATTCTTTCTATGAAAATTTCTTTTTCTCAAATGTGATCCACGATCAGTGATGAATCTAGCATGGCCCTGACCTACACCATCTCTGTTGCTCTAATCAGTATTATGAAATGTGGATGGTATCATTTGCCTTTTTCAGACATTTTAAAATTCACTTTATTCTGTGTATTTAAGGTGCACAGCATGCTGTTTTGATAAATACATTAAGTGATTGCAGTGCTTACAGAAAGAAGTACCCATCTGTGTGGGAGTGAGTATATCTCCACATGAATAAGCACCTGTGGCATAAGCATGGCCTTACTAAGGACTCCATTAGCTCAAACTCCTGGGAATAAGGCCTACCATAGTCAGGCTCAAAGTAGGTTCCCTGGTCTGAGTTTGAATATTGACAATGTGTACAGAGGGTATCAACCAAAGCTTCCATCATGGATGACCACAACCTGAGACTGCTTCTCTACAGAGACCCCCCTACAAAACTAACCAGCCTGCATCCTCCTTCAGCTGTCTATAATAAACTTGCCTCCTCATTCAGTTGTATATAATAAATGCACTGGGTTTCTGGATTGCTGATGTGGCTCCCTGAGAGTGGATAGCCCGTCAAAGTCTAGCTTTTCTGTGTGTGTCCCATTGCCTATCACCCAGTCAGATCAATCCCAAAATGTTACAAGTTGAAGTACCCCCTTCTGCCACATTACTGCCATTTTGCATGTAGTAAGAGCATCTAAAACCTACAGTCTTAGCAAATTTCAGTATTTAATCATTTTATTTAGTATAGTCTTGCTGCTGCACATTAGAGCTCTAGATTTATCCATGGGGTATAATCATATGGTATAACTTTATATGCCCTTATTCCTGTGCATGCCTAGCCCCAGTTTGCTGCCCCTAGTGGCCACCATTCTACCTACAGTTTCTATGAATTCCTCGTCTTTGTGGGGAAAGTGGAGACAGAGTTTGCCCCATCTGTAATCCTAGCCACGTTTACTTGTTAATCTCTACAGGTTCTTTCTTTCTTTTTCTTTAAGATTTATTTGCTTATTATATATAAGCTGTCTTCAGACTCTCCAGAAGAGGGAATCAGATCTCTCGTTATGGATGGTTGTGAGCCACCATGTGGTTGCTGGGATTTGAACTTAAGACCTTCGGAAGAGCAGTCAGTGCTCTTAACCACTGAGCCATTTCTTCAGCCCCAGCTCTTTCTTTTGGTAATCAAATGATGACAATAGCCAGAAAGTGAAGGGTGGAGATGAAGCTTTGTCAGTAGAGTCTTTGCTTAGCATGCACAGGCCTGGGTTCATCCTAGCATTGCACATAGCAGTGATGGTGACCCATGTCTGGCCAAACTAAATTCATCATTGACTAGGAATCAGCACTGAGGAGACTGGTCCTTTATCTTTCCCAGCATTTGTCACTTGTCTTTTGAATCTTTCATATCTTTTTATTTTTTTCATATATCTTTTTTAATATTGATTTATTTAAAGTACATGAGTACATTGTAGCTGTCTTCAGACACACACCAGATCCCATTACAGGTGGTTGTAAGCCACAATGTGATTGCTAGAAATTGAACTCAGGACCTCTGAAAGAGCAGTCAATGCTCTTAACTTCTGAGCCATTTCTCCAGTCCCGAATTTTTCATATTTTTAACCATAACATTTTCATTATTTTTTATGTAAAAATCATGAGATGGTCTGCCATTAGAATTAATCCATTCATGCTATACAGCATCCAATAAAAAAGACATATGTTCCTGCCCCTCCCCACCCCCAGTGGATCTTATGTTCAAAAAAAGAAGATGGCAACCATAATATGGATAATCTATACTCGTAGATCATTGCACGGCAAAATAGAAAGCAAATGTAAGTAGGGCAAGAAAGGTGGATTGAGGCCATGGAAACTAGGATGCAAAAGAGAGGTCATGGCAAACGAGGTGTACATAGGCTGAAATAATAATTGAGAACTTAAACTTTAAAGGCCAAAATAACAAGAACAGTAGAGAGAAACTGGTGCGTTCTTGTTACATTTCAAGATGTGGCTATAGTGTGAGTGTGGTGGGGGCACATAGGCCTGCCCATGTGAGTTTATGTGTATGTACCATATGCATACAGATGTCCATGGAGGCCAGTAGAAGCTATCCTATCCCCTGGAATTATAGCTATGGAGTGATTGTGAGCTGCCCAATTCGAGTGCTGGGAACTAAGTTTGGGTCCTCTGCAAGAACAAATAAGCACTCTTAACTAGTGCACCCTCCCAATCCATTTTGATTGTGGGTTGTGAAAGAGAAAGAGAAGTCAAGTCAAAGATGACCGTGTATTTTGTTCTCAAAAGTTCCAGCCAGCTAAGATTGGTGAAGGGTCTGACACTATATATTTTCAGGTGAATTCAGGGAGTCAGTTTTGAGCATGTTGAGTTTTGGGTGCCTGAACAGGTCATAGTTTGGAGAAATAGTAAGCTCAGGTCAAATTATTGTTCTCAAGATTTATAAAAGAAATTTCAACCAAAGGAAAAAAAATACTGAAATATAATGTGAAAAAAAACCCAGCATTTAAACTAGTAGACTGGCTATTGTTACTACAAAAGTGAATACAGGTTCAAAACTGGATCCCAGTGCTCTAACACTAGGACTCTAAAGACAAATTAAAGAGACAGCAAAGAAGACAGAGCAAAGACTTCTCAGAGGACAGTATGAAAACCACAAGCATCTATGTCTTGTATCCAAGTCACAGGCAGTAAAGTAGGAGTGAACAGCTCTGTCCAATGCTAACAAGACTGCATTGGTCATCAGCTCTAACGATGTGAAGGGCACTGGTGATCTTTCCAAAAGGGACATAGGTTAGGTGGTAGAGGCAAAAGCATTATTGGACTAGATATAGCAGACAGAAAGAGGAGAAACAGAAATGGAAGGCACAGACACTCCTCACAAGAAGCTGTGCTATCGTAGAACTAAGATGCAAAAAAAGAGCTACCTCTGTGAACGAAGCAGTCAAGAGGAGTTTGTTAGTTTTGAAGGCTGGAAAGTTAACAGGATTTTAAGATGTTCATGTGAAATAACTGGCAGACATGTGATATGGTAATATGAAAAAGATGGAAAGGTTGTTGAAAGATCTCTAAATAGGTCAGTGAAGAGGTTAGGTTTAATGTTGACTAGGAAGTATATGTGATTCATGACAGTGTAAGTGAAGGTGCCAAATATGAAAGTTTCCTTCTGATCCTTCCATTTCTCTCATGGAATATCTAAAATTCATGGAGCATGAGTTAAGGATTCAGATAACAGTGAAAATAGGAAATAGTACTCCAGAGAGTGACATGCCACCAAGGAATCATACACTCAAAAGTGGTAGACAGAAACCATAAGAAGCTAAGAAAACAACATAGAATCCAATATTCCTCATAAAAATATTCCAAGAAACCTAAGACCAAGCAAACTGCAATTGAAGTAGCACATCAGATGCTGATTTTTTTAATTCTTATTTTCTATTATGTGTATGTCTTTCTACATGTGGGAATGTACATGTATGAGGGCAACTACCCACAAAGGCTGTAATATAGCATCAGATCCCTGGAGTCACAGGCAGTGCCAAACCACCAGACACTGGTGCTGTGACCTGAATTCAAGTCCTCTGCAAGAGCAATAGCTATTGAGCTATTCTTCAGTGAGCCAGGTGCTAGGATTTTTTTGAAAAATGGCAGAAGGTTTAAACATGAGGTTTAGTGTTGACTTAAATCTTGGAGATGTTGGCTGAAACAAACCCATCTGAAGGGCTCATGTTTTCTTGTCTTCCTGTGGCTCTAAAGATTTTCAAAGTAAGCTTTCCTTTTCTCCCTGAAAGAAGTTGCTCAAGGCCTCAGTAGTTCCATATATCCCTCCTAACATGCTCATAGGTTTTATTCAATCAACTGAAATGCCAGAAGATCGAAGTGTTACAGGTGGGATGAGAAGTCGATGTTAACTCTGCGGAAATAGAAAATCAATAGGAGGAAAGGACCTCGGCCTTGTGAAGATTTTGTGCCCCAGTGTAGGGGAATGCCAGGGCCAGTAAGTGGGAGATGGTGGGGTGGTAGGCATGGGGAGGGGGGAGGCAAAAGGGGTTTGTTCTTGTTGTTTTTGTTTGTTTGTTTTTTGGAGGGGAACCTGGGAAAGGGAAAATTTACATGTAAATAAAGAAAATATCCTTGTCCTTCCTTCAGTCTCTGCTCCATAGTTAATCTCTGCCACTCCTTCTGTGGGTGTTTGATTCCCCTTTTTAAGAAGGAATGAAATGTCTACCTTTTGGTCTTCCTTCTTCTTAAGTTTCTTGTGGTTTGTGGGTTGTTCTTCCTGTATTCCAAACTTCTGGGCTAATAACCACTTATCAGAGAATGCATACCAAGTGTGATCTTTTGTGATTGGGTTACCTCACTCAGGATGATACTCTCCAGATCCATCCATTTCCCTAAGAATTTCATAAATTCATTGTTTTTAATAGCTGAGCAGTATCCCATTGTGTAGATGTACCACACTTTCTGTATCCATTCCTCTGTTGAGGGACATCTGGGTTGTTTCCAGTTTCTGGCTATTATAAATAAGGCTGCTATGAACATGGTGGAGCATGTGTCCTTATTACATGATGGAGCATCTTGTGGGTATATGCCCAGGAGTGGTATGGCTGGGTCCTCTGGTAGAACTATGTCTAATTTCCGGAGGAACCGCCACAGAGAGGCTCTGACAATACCTAACTAATACAGATGTAGAGGCTCACAGCCATTCATTGAACTGAGTACACTGTCCCCAATGAAGCAGTTAGAGAAAGGTTTTATGGAGCTGAAGGGTTTGCAGCCCCTTAGGACGAACAACAATTACTAACTAGTACCCTCAGAGCTCCCAGGGACCCAACCACCAATCAAGGACTATACAGGGTGGGACTGAATATTCTGGCAGCATGTGTATAGTAGAGTATTGCAAATTCGATCATCAATAGGAGGAAAGGACCTCGGCCTTGTGAAGGTTTTGTGCCCCAGTGTAGGGGAACGCCAGGGCCAATAAGTCAGAGAGGGTGGGGTGGCAGGCATGGGGAAGGGGGAGGCAAAAGGGATTTGTTCTTGTTGTTTTTGTTTATTTGTTTGTTTTTTGGAGGGGAACCAAAAAAAAAAAAAAAAAAATTAGGCTTTTAAAAAAAAAAAAAAAAAATATTAAAAAAAAAAAAAAAAAGAAAATCACATAGAGGAACAAGAAAGTCTGTACAAGTTCTGAGAACAATGTATTTGTTGTAAGCACTTACTAGCATGCATGCATCTGAACGCTTAATGAAATTACAAGTTAGCCTTGTGGTTCCAGTAAAAATTTAGCTGAGCCACCCTATATCTTGGGCTTCTACTATAAGTAGAAAATTTTATAAGATCATCTTGTACAATGAGAGTAGCTTCCTACATTTAAAAACTGAACTCACAGTTTGCAAGGCTTATTTTAAAATATGAAGATTTTACATATTAAGATGTTCAGGAGTCTAAATATAAAGCAAAAGTTTGAGTTAATTAGCAATAATTGAAAATATGCTTAATTAATTAATAGACTAACAGCATTACTTTAAGATAAACTGAAAAACTTTTGGAAAAATTCAGTGTTTGAATCCATAAATAAAGCAAGTTAAATGAAAAACAATTTTGTTAGTTGCTTTGTTTGTTTGTTTCTGTTTTTCTTTATTGAATATTTTCTTTATTTAAATTTCAAATGTTATTCCCTATCCTGGTTCCCCTTTCCCTGGAAACCTCCTATCCCATTCCCCCTCCCTCTGCTTCTATGAGGATGTTCCCCTATTTCCTTCCCACTCCTGCCTCCCTGAAATTTTAAAATTGAACTATTTTGACCCCCTATTAACTTCTGGACCATCTTTAAATTGATATTTGCATTTTATTTATGGCTTCTGAGTTTTTCTCTAATATCTTAGTTCTATGACTTAAGTCTAATAGGGTCACAATGTACATATCCACCTGTCAGTACGTGAACTTTTGATTGTGATTGTGTAATACATTTACCTATGGCCTCATCGGTTTATTGCTTATTTGCTTTTCCTGCTCATAGTATACAACTATTTTCACTTCTTATATTCTTATTTTATTTTCTTCAAGGATTAAGCACATCGTTTTCTGTTTTATTACTTTTCTGGATGTTCTGATTTATCTTCTAGACAATCTTTAATATTACTTAGAGAAGATAAAATATGGAACTATTACTTTAATTTGAAGAACACTGACTGTTCAGTTCTTTCTATGTGCATAGGCACATTTCGAGCAGAGCTTGCTTCCTTGATGTTTACTAAGATGGTCATGTATTTCCTCCTTTGATGACTCCATATCAATGATCATATTTATTAGTTTCCTTACCTGGAGATGGTTTTGTGTCCCAGACATCAGATTCTACTTGATTAAGAATCATCTTTCTTTATACACAGTGCTGAACCTTGTTTGTTAATATTCTGAAATTTTTAAATCTTCGATACTTTTCTACCTTGTGTTTCTTGTAGATCTGTATGTGTACCCTCCATATACATATATGATGTACATATATAATTTATCTTATGTAGATTGTAGTTACTTAGAGGTCTCTAAAATACCACGTACTTCTGTTTACACTGTGTTTCTCCTCTCTTCCATTAGGATTACTGATGCTTTCTCCTATTTTACTATTTTAGTTTTATTATATTTTTATTTATTGTGGATGTGGTATGGTGGAAGAAGCAAACAGCATGCA
Source organism: Montemys delectorum (assembly GCA_019843815.1). Taxonomy (NCBI): domain Eukaryota; kingdom Metazoa; phylum Chordata; class Mammalia; order Rodentia; family Muridae; genus Montemys; species Montemys delectorum. The sequence continues at coordinate 62,387 of JADRCD010213470.1, forward strand.
CATTCCATTTGGAGGACAGAGGACAGCTTGCAGGAGTCAAATCTGGTCTCTCCACCATGGGGTCTCTGGGTCAAACTCAGATCTTTTGGCTTAGCAATAGGTACCTCTACCAACTTCCTAGTCTCTTTTCTCTGACTTCAACTTTGAAGAGTGCAGCAGTTTAGCATTTAGCTCATCGTGATTAGCTCAATACTGATTTTTGTTTTGGTTTAAAATAATTTTTAGATCTCTTATTAAATCATTTTTGGTTGCCTTCCTCTTCAGTTTCTTCTTTGCAGTATATTAATTTATAACCTTGTTGCTTTTCCTTTCACTATGTTTAGAATGTGAGACTTTTTCCTGTTTTTAATTGTTAAAAAAATGACATTTATTTCTTTTGTTATATTGTATGATATTGTATTTGTCTATGATTTGTATCCCTTTGAGCATAGTTTCATTTGCTCTTGTGGATTTTATTTTTTCTCTTATCATTTTTTTAAATAGCCTTTGATTGCATTTCAGTTTTCACATAGAACCAAAAGTTTAGGAGATCTTCCCATTTCCCCAGGAGCTGCCTCATATACTTTATTCTAAATAAAATACCTGTAATTAAACCTTTATTTATTTATGTGTTGGATTTCAATTAATAAATGCATAATATGCCAGGTGGTGGTAGCACACGCCTTTAATCCCAGTGCTTGGGAGGCAGAGGTAGGTGGATTTCTGAGTTCGAGGCCAGCCTGGTCTACAGAGTGAGTACCAGGACAGCCAGGACAACACAGAGAAACCCTGTCTCAAAAAACCACAAAAAACAAAAAACAACAACAAAAAAAGCATAATATTATCTGTACAATTGGCAGCATACACTTTTTATGTATGCGTGATACTCTCTTAAATATAAAGAAAAAGTTTGGAAATAAGAATACTTTAATGCAAGCAATATATCCCCTGTTAAAACTTATACATGTACATTAAATAATCCTTCTGAAAATTTCAGTGTGGTCTGTATGTATGTGTATGCAGCTGTATATGTGTGAAGAGGTGTGAATGTGTGTCATAGTGTGAAGCCAAGTGGACGATCTCAGGTTTCCTTCTTCAGGTGTCATCCTTAGTACTGTCCTGGAATAGGCAAGTAACATAGACTAAATGGCCAGTGAGCCTCAGAGGTCTACAGCTCTCCTTTATCCAGCACTGGAATTACAAGTGTATGGCAGTCACATTTTTAATTTGTTTGTTTGCTTGTTTTGCATGAGTTCTGAAGATAGAACTGAATTTCTTGTGTTTACAAGGAAAGTACTTTAGCTACTAGGTAAAGTACCAGTCCCTGAGTTGTTTTTATTTTTGTTTTTGTTTTTGTTTTAATTGGATATTTTCTTTATTTACATTTCAAGTGTTATCCCCTTTCCCAGTCCTCCCCAGTACCCCTATCCCATCCCTACTCCCCCTGCTTCTATGGGGGTGCTCCCCCATTCACCTACTCCTTCCCAGCTACACACCCTGGCATTCTCTTACACTGGGGCATCAAGCCTTCACAGGACCAAGGGCCCCTCCTCACATTGATGCCCAGCAGGACTATCTTCTGCTACATATGTGGCTGGAGCCATGGGTCCCTCTATATGTTCTCTTTGGTTGGCAGTTTAGTCCCTGGGAACTCTGGGGGGGGGGG
>JADRCD010213472.1:8832-30630 GCA_019843815.1 Montemys delectorum
CAGTGGTGGCGCGTGCCTTTAATCCCAGCACTTGGGAGGCAGAGGCAGGCGGATTTCTGAGTTCGAGGCCAGCCTGGTCTACAGAGTGAGTTCCAGGACAGCCAGGGCTATACAGAGAAACCCTGTCTCAAAAAAACAAAAACCAAAACAAAACAAAAAAAAAAACAGGAAAGAAAAAGGGACAACTAAGCCAAGATATGTATCTAAATTAATATAATCTGTAAAGATAGGAGAGAACTGACTCTACAGAGTTGTCTCTTGACCTCTGTACACACACACACTCGCACACACTCACATCAAGTAAATTACTACTACCTATAGAGGCCAAACATATATCTTATTCTTCCAAATGTCATATACTAACATTATTTATGCAGTATTATACTAAAAAAAGTTCAATTTCCATGATTATTTATTAGAGGCAAAGTTTTGCTTGGAATTTGTCATGCATCGCACGCACATCTCCAGTTCATAGAAATCAGCGTGCCTTTGCCTGCCGAGTGCTGAGGTCGGAAGCATGCATCAGGACACCGGGCTAAAATTCAAACTCTATCATAGGAAAATATTAGGTAAACCAAAATGGAAAGCACTTTAGAAAAATAACTAGCCAATATTGTCAGTGTCCTGGGCATGGTGATGGGCTTGGTGATGTATACCTTTAATCCCAGGACTCTGGAGGCAGAGGCAGAGGCAGGAGGATCTCTGTGAGTGCAAGGCCAGCCTGATCTAAATAGTGAGTTCCAGGACAGCCACGGAAACACAGAGAAATCCTGTCTAAACAAACAAAACAAAACAAGCCTGTAAGACGGGCTATAGACTGGAGCATTGTACGTTTGATTTTCTAACTTGTTTGTACTTTTACGACAGGGCCTTCTGTATGTAGGCGAGGCTGCCTTCAAACTTGCAATGGCCTTCCCATCTCTACCTCTCAATTGTTGAGAGTTTTCTGATTTTTAAAATTAAAATAGCAGTAGTTAGGTAAATCCCCACTCTTAGGAAATATGCACTTAATTATTAAAGGGTCAAGAATATGGCACATGTGACATTTTCCCCAATGGAGAGAAATGAGTAAAAAGTTAGAGAATGAAGTAAATATGGAGAGAGATTAAAAACTAACGAGTCTGGGTAAAAGGTGTACAGGAATATTCCTGCACTGCTCTTAAACTTTACTGTTTCATTTTAAATTAACTCAAAATAAAAAGTTAATCACACGAATCCAAGTAAAAAGTCTTCTTCTTCTATGTAATGTCTGCAGTCAGGGGCTGGCGGGGACAGTAGTTACAGAGTGACAGGGAGGAAAGACAATGTCTGCAGTCAGGGGCTGGTGAAGACAGTAGTTACAGAGTGACGGGGAGGAAAGACAATGTCTGCAGTCAGGGGCTGGTGAGGACAGTAGTTACAGAGTGACGGGGAAGAAAGCAGAGTGACAGAGAGGAAAGACAGACTGCCTCATCAGCAGTCGCCAGCTAACAGGTGATCTTGGAGCCTGAGTCAGGTGTGGTGCTGCAGGCGTATGATCTTGGCATGTGACAGGCCAAGGTACTAGGATAACTATGCAAGCTCTCTGAGGTACACAAGAGAGATGCTGTCTAAGAGGAAGGGAGGCAGAAGGGGAGGGAGGGAAGGAGGGAGAAAGGTCAGTCTGTGTCCTTCTTTGCAGGGTTGTATTGTGTAGAACACAGACTCAGCTCCTATCTAACAGGAACCTGGGTTGTGAGCACTCACTCACTCACTCACCTCACCAGGCACCGCTGAGGGGCACAACCATTTCTCCAACAACATGTCCCATATTTTTTCCAAATTAATTTCATTGACTTCGGCTATTTCTTTAGCTGCTGCATGGATATCTAAGATAATGAAGACAAAAACATACAAAAGGGAAACTCAAGCTTTTGGCTGGGGACAATGGGAGTCAAGACACCAACTTTTCTGGACCAGAAACTGACGTCTCCTCACCAGGATAATCTTTGCCAGATGTGGTGCAAAGTCTTTCGCTTATGCTGGGATGTTCGTAGAGGCTCACGATGAGGTGTGCTGGCTTCCCTACCATTCTTAAATATTCCTGATCGTTCAACTTGTGGGCTATGAGCACGGCTTCCGTTCCTGAGAGCCGAAACTGGAGGCAGAGCTTCTTCTGCAAGGCCCTGACCTTTTCACACGTCTCATCCTTGAAAAGCATTTGACATGGAAAGGAAGGCAGACTATAAAAATCTCAAGGGAGACAGACTCCATCTTTAGTGACCTCACCCCCCCCACACACACTTTATTTCCACCTTTAAATGCTCATCCTATGCAACAGTGGGCTTTCTTCTCCTTTCTGGGTACCGGGCTGGGGGGCGGGAGTGATGAGACAGATGCTAAGCAATCACGGCTTCAGCGAAACAGCAAGAGGCACTTCGGTTTCCTAGTTCGGACTCACCTGAGGTGGGATGTTTTGTAGCCATCTCTCAGCTAAATACAGGCAGAATTTCAAACTAGACATCTTGAAGGGGCCTGGAAGGATGGGGATTTGTGAGGAGCTATGACTCCTCTGAGACAATAAATGTTACCAAGGCAGCAAGAACTTTAAAACTATAAATGAACACTCATTAAAAATTAAAGTTGAGGTAAATGGGACAGAAGTATACAACATGAAAATTAAAGGCCACAGAGATCCTTCCTCAGCTTCCAGGCCATGAATGGATTCTTATTTCTAGGAAGTTTCTATGTATAAGGGGACAGACAGCACAACACCATCCATGTTGCCCTTTAGGATATCTTTTCAAACAAGTCACGGATGTGCCCGAGCTACCTTGTTGCTCACAGGGTAAGACTTGGGCAGCTCTTGACAAACTCTTCAAGCCCTGGGATAGACTGGTAGCTTCCGACTAGCACCTAGCCAATGAGCATTGGGAATGAAAAACAATACACGGGGCAGAACAGTTGCCTAGCATGTACAAGACCCTGGAGCGATCCTCAGATCTACTTGCAAAAAGGGGATAAAACCCAAACCAATTTCCCATATGGTCTAGTGGTTAGGATTCCTGGCTTTCATCCAGGCGCCCAAATTCGCCTCCCGGTACGGGAACACCATAGCTTTGGGCTGGAGAGATGGCTCAGTGGTTAAGAGCATTGATGGCTCTTCCAGAAAACCTGGGTTCAATTCCCAGCAACTACATGGTGGCTCACAACCATCTGTTGCAATGGCATCTAATGCTCTCTTCTGGTGTGCCTCAAGACAGCTACAGTGTACTCACATAAAATAAATAAATCTTAAAAAAAAAAAAAAACAAAAACAAAAAAGAAAATCAAACTCTGCATGCCAAGAGCAGGGGGCTGCACACCTTCTGGGACTTCCTGGGTGAGACTGATGGCGATAGCGACGGCCCACTCGGGGTTGACAATGGACAGGAGGTAAGACTCCAAGGTCTGCATGAGCTTGTCCACTTCCTTGCTCATCAGGGTGGAGGACTTGGCTTGTGCTGACTTCAGGAGCCTTGGCTTCAGGTTTTTTTCAAACACGTGCTTGGCGGTAGACACATAGAGAGTATCTAGGGAGAACTTCAGAAAAGAGGAGAGCGACAGTGAAGCAGAAGTGGTGTCAGATCCTAGCCCAGGCTGAGGCCCGACTGCAGACAAAGAGCTCTCTTGGGATGCTTCACCATTACCTTCATTAGCTTAGAGATTAAGAGCAGGGTTGGCATCGACTCTTCACTGAGCTCTGAGGCTGGAGGGGGAAGTAGAGGGTATACAAGTGAGAAAAGAATTAGTTGGCCACTTAGTAAAATTCATAAGAAGTTAATGAACGTACAGAGAATTTTCCAGAAGTTCTGTGCTGTGCCAAGTAATATTAGGTGGAAGGGCAGTCTAGTGTGAGCAGCTGGAGGCAGAGTTATCATGTGCTCCAGCATGTACTGGTATTCGAGGTCCACTGGTGGGGAGATTCTTCTGTATGACTTCAAGTGTCTCAGAAGATTCAGAGCCTGTGTGGAAATGAGCAAGAGACCTGTAAGGCCTGCTGTGTCTGAAACATCTGCACCAGGTACATGTCCCATTCCTCACGGTCTTTGCTAGGGTCAGTGGCACTCGTCACCATGCCTGCTGCCAAGCGGAGTTCCAACACAGGGGACCATGTGGTGGAAGAAGAAAACCAACTCTGGCCTTCACAAGTACGGGGTGGCATATGTGTGTGCCTGAACACACACACACACACACACACACACACACACACACACACACACACAGAGTCAAAACAAAGTTCACTTCTAGTTTTCCCTAATCTATTGCTATCTCCTAAAGCATGATATATGAACACTAGAGATATCCCATTAGGAGGAATCAAGGGTACGGTCTTGCTCATAGGATAAGACTTGGGCAGTTCCATACAAATTCTTCAAATAGTTTAGGACAGAAGTCAAAAACAAGTCAGAAGATTTCATTTTTAATTATTCATCTTAGTTTGAGGTGGGATTTTATCATGTTTCTCAGGCTGACCCTAAAATCCTCTACTGCATAGTAGACAGAACTAGGAACTAGCCAGGTGTGGCAGCAAATGGTATGATCCCAGTACTGTGAGGTAGAAATGGAAGATCAAGAAGTTAAGGTCAGCAGGGCGGTGGTGGCGCACACCTTTAATCTCAGCACTTGGGAGGCAGAGCAGGCAGATTTCTGAGTTCGAGACCAGCCTGGTCTACAGAGTGAGTTCCAGGACATCAGGGCTATACAGAGAAACCCTGTCTCGGAAAAGAAAATAACAACAATGAAGGAAGGAAGGAAGGAGGAAGGAAGGAAGGAGGAGGGAGGCGGGCAGCCAGCTCAGCAGGTAAAGGTACTTGCTGTACAACTTTCTCAACCTGGCTTAACCCCAAACCCACGCAACTGCGTGAGGACAGGGGCGGCTTCACAAAGCTGTCCTTAACTTCCACATGGCTGTGCTAAGTACTTGCACACCCAGTCTCTCTCACACGCACACTCTTACACAAATTTAATAGTAAGCTTTTAAAAAATGGAAAAAGCAAAAATCATTAAATAAATTAAAATGATAAATGAGTTAAAGAAAACCAGGGGTTTATATGAGGGATGAGTTGGGGAAGGAGTAAGGCGGTGAATATGATCAAAATACATTATATTCATGTATGAGATCCTTTTTTTAGTAACACTGTAGCTGTCTTCAGACACACTAGAAGAGGGCATCAGATTCCATTACAGATGGTTGTGAGCCACCATGTAGTTGCTGGGAATTGAACTCAGGACATCTAGAAGAGCAGTCAGTGCTTTTAACCTCTGAGCCATCTCTCCAGCCCCATGTATAAGATTCCTAAAGAATTAAAACATTACATATTGCCAGGCATGGTGGCACATGCCTTTAATCCCAGCACTTGGGAGGTGGAGGCAAGAGGATTTCTCTGAGTTTGAGGGCAGCCTGGCCTACACCGTAAGTTCCAGGACAGCCATGAACTCTATTTAGAACTAAGTTCAGAATCTAAAGGGAGGTCAAAGAACAACCCAGAAAGAACATGCACAATATTCTTAATTTTATAATAATTATAACATATATTGTAAATTATAATATAGCATCATGATAAACGAAGGCACAGAGATGAATTTTCAACCTTTAACATCCTTCCATACCTGATTAATGTTCACACTGGTTATCTTCTCATTAGCTTGTTCTAGAACTTTCAGGACAACTTCAATCATTTCATAATCATATGGGTCCAGCTGCAAAAACAGCAGAAATGGATTAAAGCACTGGGAGGCGCCGCCATGTTCACAGATGCTTTCTCTGGCAATGCACATTAGCTCCGAGAGCAACCCTAAGCTGAGCATGCACCACAGCCCAGGCTGCCAGGCTGCCCGCCTGCCACGGACCAGTTCTCCCCACCCCCCGCCCCTGCTCTAAAGCTGCCTCTACCAGGCTAAGCTTCCATGTTGAAAATGTTTGGAAATGGAGGTTGAGGAGGTGCATATGGCTACTTGAAGACAGATGTCTCTCGGGCGCCAAATGCACAGAAAGAATAAACATACGGTCAAAGTTTCCGTTCTTTCAAGAGTTTGAAAGTGAAGTTCCACTTGTTCTCCTCGAGATGGAAATTAAAATAGGAAAACTACGTCAGAACTACCTTAACAGCTACAGCGTGGGCCTTCGTGGCCAAGGCTCTCCCCAGAGGCTCGGTTTCAGCCTCATCATTCTCCTAACCCTGAATTAACTGGATGGTTGTCTGTAAGGGCTTACACAGAGCTGAGACGTGTTCTCGCTGCTTCTTGTTTCTGCCCACGCACCATTACTTTCTATTTCTTTTTAAATGCCAACTAAAAGCACATAAGTGGCAAGTAGGAAGACAGTCTATCAGACCGAGGAAGTTTAAGCAAGTTATAATTTCTGGCTGACTTACAGGCAAAATATAAAACTAAAATTCGCCTTACAGTCTGATGCTAACTTTACTCCTGCTCTCTACCTCCCAATCCTCCAGTCAACTATCTACTAACTTAAATACCAATTTGTAAAAAATTTCATTAAAACACACACACACACACAGAAAACATACATTCATTCAACATAACTCTTTATAATACCAAAGCATATGGCTTAAACATCTTATTCATAAAAGTCTAGTTAGATGCTGTGTTTGCCCCCAGTAGCAGGGTACTAAATAGAACAGGCACTAGGCCAAATACTGACTGTAGAATGGTAGTACACTATATGCTTGAGTTATGCTTTCCACTGCTGTGAAGAGACACTGTGATCAAGGCAACTCATAAAAAAATAACATTTAATTGGGGCTAGCTTATAGGTTTAGAGGTTCAGTCCATTATTAAGATAAGAAGCATGGGAGTGTCCAGGCAGGCATGATGCCAGAGAAGGAGCTGAGAGTTCTATATCTTGTTCTGAGGGAACCAGGAGAAGATTGTCTTCCAGGTGGCTGGGAGAGTCTCAGAGCCCACCCCCACAGTGACACACTTCCTCCAACAAGGCTATACCTCTTAATAGTACCACTTTCCCTAGGCCAAGCATATTCAAACCACCACACTGTGCTGTTAACATTTACCCTACTCCAGAGAGTAGGACCCACAGGTAAACTTCTCTTTGGGATTTATACTTTCTTTTTCATAATCCAAATACTCGAGAGGTAGAACCAGAGGGTTCAGGAGTTTAGCAACATACTGAGCTTGAGTCTATCCTGGGCTATGTGGGATCCTGACTGTAGAATGGTAGTACACTATATGTTTGAGTTATGCTTTCCACTGCTGTGAAGAGACACTGTGATCAAGGCAAGTGTCTTGCCTTTCGAATGCAGTTTGTTAGAATATGTATCCAATCAATTAAGGATGAGGAAAGTGGGCGATCAGAGGTGTCCAAGCTTTCATTCGCCTACCTTATAAAGGATTTCACTGAGACTGATCACCAAATCCTTTGTGCTCTTCAGTAAAGGGACCATCTCAGTGGCTTTGGCCAGGAGTTTGGAATGCTGACGCTTTGTAGACTCCAGGGTGGCATCTCCCTGACTCTGGATGTTATTGTTGCAGAGCAGGGTTTCAATGAACATCCGAAGGGCGGCATCAGAGTCCAGCTGAAATGTGCTGAAAGGAGCGGCCAGTTGGTTACAGGCTGATCTCAAATGCGTGCATGTCCAGACAAGGTTCTGACAGACAGCTGCATGCATCTGTCACTCAAGGCTTTTGACTGTGCTGTTGTCCAGCCTCACAATCAGAAAAAGTATACATCATCAAAGCTAATACTGCCTTAAAAGGGGAGGAGGGGTCTTGATAGGAGCTGGCGTGAGAATCAAGCTTCAGGTAATCCTCAGGCCTCAGACAATAGTGGGGCCTATACCACAATGTCTGGTTTAATTACCTTTTCAAACCTGGTATTATAGCCTTTGGGAGTTAGCGGATCAAGAGTTCAAGGTCATCCTCAGACACATAGTAAATTCATGGCTAATCTGAACCACAGGAGATTCTAGTTCATGTAGAAATAACTAATAAGTTACATAATTAAAGGAAAAGAAAGACTCTGGTTGATATAGACAAGGTGACAACTGAAACACTCCTCCAGTCCTTTGAATGAGAGCACCAAGCAATGCTTTTGGTACCATCATGGTCAAGTCCTTGGACATTCTAAAAGCCCCTAGCTAGGCATGATGCTGGGTGGCTCACATCTGTAATCCCCCTCCCCCCCCTTAGGAGGCTGCATCAGGAGGATCACATGTTATAAGCCAGCCTGGACCAAAACAAAAGCCAAGTGAAAAACTAAACTCCCCATCTTTTCTATCCATAGGAATCATCCACATGGAGCCTGTATAAAATACTCAAGATTTCAGAGCCTCTCAGTCCAGACTTTCAGAGTCAAGAGTGCCAGGGAGAAAAAGCCCAGAAACCTGTATTTTTCATTTTTGATACAGTATTTCACTACGTAGCTCAGGCTGATCTTGAACTTGTGGTTTTTCTGCTTGAGCCCTGGGAATATAGGTGTGAGATACAACATGAGCTCAGAAATGATGCTTGGATGCTTGTCTGTCAGGGTGTAAGTAAAACAAAACCTATCTTTAGAGGATATAACTTGGCTTTTTCTGCTCAGGCCGACCACAAAAACAGAAACCAGAGGTCTCTGGACTTCATGAACAACCACCTTGGCTATGGCCTTCTCAAAGCAAAGGTTACGAGCTGGCCAAACCAACAGCAAAGCCGCCATTAATATTTCAAGATTACCTGCAATACTCCAGAATGAGGCTTGTGTCCATATCTATGTTTTTCACAAGAGCTTTAATAAGGTCTTTCTTGGTGAGAAAATTTTGTCTGAAAGCAGGCTGAAAAGAAATCTAGAAACAAAGAACGCAAAATGAAAAAACGAACAAACAAACAAAAAACAACTTCTGAGTGAAAAAGTGTTACAAAATGAACAAAATTACAACATGCCTTTTTACTTTCTGTTATTTTTATGAAGAACACTTTCTACAGCTCCTCGACTTTTCACTTTTAGATTTATTTACCTGTTGCGTATATGTGTGCAGACATGCGCCCATGAGAAAGCTAACACCACTGACAAGGAAGAAACACAACAGACCCTTATTTCCTTACACGCCCAAAGGATGACAAGATCTGTCTTACATTTGCAGACTAGATAATCGTCAAGATAGATTAAACATCAAAGCATTATGAATACTCACACCAAGTTTACCAAGACGAATACCCCACTTGGCATCAATACTGAGTTCATGGAACCGAAGTCCTGTCTCAATATCCTGGTAGAGATTTGCCAGCTGAGAGCCCACCAAAGATAATGCCTAAAAAGTTTGAACAAGATCAAACTGCATTGTAAATAGTATTAGTTTTAATACAGTTTAGATGAAATCCAGAAAGGGAAAAAAACAAAACCAAAATCTCAGTACTTGGCAGAAGTGCTGTGAGGTCAAGGGCAGCCTGGGCTACACACAGCAGAAAATTCAGATAAACTTGGGTTGAGAGCGTGGTCCAGTGGTAAAGTATGGTGTGGCATATGTGCAGGCTGAGGTCAGTCCTGAGCTCCCACACTCCCTAAACCCTATAGACCTTTCTGCGAAAAGAAGTAGACCATTACATATTTGCTTGTATGGTCACTACTTCTTTACATTTGCTTTATTTATTATTTTAGATGATTCGTCTCTGTGTGTATGTGCACCGTAAGCTTCAGATCCCCTGCAGCAGAAGGTGCAAGGGTTACAGTGTGGGTGCGGGGAAGCACATTCCAGTCCTTTGCAAGAGCAGGATGCACTCTTGATCACTGAGCCATCTCTCCAGTCTTATTTTAATTTACATGTCTGTATATCTGTGTGAGCGGGTGTCATGTGTATACAGGTAGCAATAGCTACAAGGCAGTGTCAGATCTTCTGGAGCTGGAGCTAAGGAAGCCAGGAGCTACCTGGCCCGGGTGCTAGGAACTAACCCTTAGATTCTACCAGTCTGTGCCTCCTGAGTGCTGGAATTAAAAGCATATGCCACCACACCCAGCTACAGTTGTTCTGTTTAGTTTTTTAAGAAGTAAGAGCTGCCAGGCGGTGGTGGCGCACGCCTTTAATCCCAGTGCTTGGGAGGCAGAGGCAGGTGGATTTCTGAGTTCGAGGCCAGCCTGGTCTACAGAGTGAGTTCCAGGACAGCCAGGGCTACACAGAGAAACCCTGTCTCGAACCCACCCCCCCCAAAACAAAGAAGTAAGAGCTATCGTAATTCTTTAAGCAATGGTTATCACCAGTCAAGCACAAGTAGGTAGAGATCATGAGACAGATCACCATTTCTGCCCAACAATTGAGACTGCTAACAAAGTCCTTCACTTTGTCCCTCAAACCTTAACATGGCAACAGGAGCAGGTTTCCATGCTCAGGGCGTACCAGAATTTTGTCATAATTCTGCCACGCTTTATCTATGAACTTCCAGAGGTTGTCAAACACATCCTTTTGAGGTAAGAGAGTGCAGTAAGCCAAGGCAAGGTCCAGATCCACCACACGACAGTTAAACACCTATGGGAAGAAAACAGCAGAAGCAAAATCTCCATGAGCACATAGAGGATGGATCTTAAGCTCACTCCCCGCCAGCTGAGGTTCAAGACCCCCAGAAAGGACAAGCTCTTCAGGAGGCGATGGAGAAAAAGTGCTCCAAGGAAATGTGCTTAGGGCACCGTTAGCCGAGACTAGAAGTGGAAGGAAAGCAGCCTCGGCGAGCCCTATAGGGCCCAGAGCTCTTCCTTCTCCCTACAGTTTAGATCAATCTGAAATCTCCCATGAGCCCTCCTCTGCCGCCTCAGTCACTGACCCCCTACCGCATTTTCCCATCAGCAAATCCACCAGCCCCCCTGCCTTGGAACCCAAATACAGCTGTGAGCTTTGCAATGACGCTGTAGTCCCAACAGGCTGCACCTGTAACAGTGGTCCCATAGAGCCTTGCTGCTGTTGCAGCCATCTTCGTTCACAGAGGTGTGCTCTGGGAGGTCTGCACGGCTTTGGTTCCACTCACCAGTCACTTACGACCTAACTGGGTGTCCCTCCCTTTTACATGTCACTGGGTCCCATCTCCAGCTTCCTCGTCTACCTAAGGCCTTGCTCTTTCTTCTAGTGACTCAATAGTCTCTCGTCTATCTAAAATCAAAACAAAATGGCAGGCTCTGGAGAACTCTAGAGAGACAGGTGCAGGGCTATGGTTGCAAGAGCATTCTGCACCTTAAAGTAGAGACTCACAGATTTAAGCTGGATAAAAGATGATTACTAAAGTGACACTGGGCCCTTAAAAAATGTTATTATCGTTTTATATATTGGGTATTCTGCCTGCATGAATGTTTGTGCACTGTACGTGTGCGGTACTTGCAGTGATGAGAGAGGGCATCGGATCCCCTGGAACTGGAATGATAGACCACTGTAAGCTACCATGTAGGTACTGGGAATCAAACCCAGGTCCTTTAGAAGAGCAGTAAGTGCTCTAAACCACCAAGCTATCTCTCCAGCTGTTAGCCTTGGTCCTTTTAAAAAAATGTACACAGAGTAAATATTTCATCCTTGCAGGCACATCTCTGTAGCAACAGCTCACTGTTTCTCTAGAGGCAGGAAAGCAACCCCAGCAGCCATAGATAGCACACAGGGGGCACAGCAATGTGTTGGAAAAACTTTATTTATAAAAGCTAAAAGCTGGTCTTGCAGGTTGTAGTTTGCTGGCTCATTAAGTACAAAAGTTAGTCTAGATCTTGTACCAAAAGCACATGATTGATAAAAGAGACAAAATTAAATCAGAATGTGAGCATTAACACAAGTGTTTTTATCACTGTTAAATTTAGCGATAGAGAAATCTACATGGCCATTAAGCCAGAGAACTTCTTTACACAGAGGAGAGAAACACTGGATATGTAAGGGTAAAGAGCCTTATATGCTAGGCATGGTAGTGCATGCCTTTAATCCCAGTACTTGGGAGGCAGAGGCAGGTGGGCCTCTGTGAGTTCAAGACCAGCCTCGTCTACCTAGTGAAGTTCTTAGTGAAGGACAGCTAAGGATATGGAGAGAAATTCTGTCTCAAAGCAAAACAAAACAAAAAACCTTATTTATGATGAGGGAAAAAAAAGGCTAATATAGATAATAGAAGAAAAGAAGAGAGTTTGATATTAAGTAATGTGTCAGTGAAGGGTATACTGCAGTTCCTTGTATTATTATTGAACTTTTTCTAAAACTTTGGAAGTATCACCAAATTTGGAAGCGTGTGCTCACGTACATATGTGTGCGGAATCACCTTTATCCACTATGGCACTGCCATCCCCAAGTTTCCTTTTAAAGTAGTGCTTCCAAATGCTGTAGTCTTTTAATCCAGTTCCCCGCGATGTGGTGACCCCCAATCATAACATTATTTTCTTGCTACTTCATAACTATCTGATACACAATAACCCCCACTCCCACCAAAGGGGGTCATGACCCACAGGCTGAGAACCACTGTAAAGCAATCTGAGTATGGGGTGTGTGGTAAGGAATACTGAAGATTTCATCATCTGGAAAGCAAGGCAGCTTGTGAACAGCTTGAGCTGTACTGAGTTTCAGCCCTGTCTGGAGGGATTTTACTAATTAATCTAACGAATAATAGAAACCTAGTGCCCAACACAAGAAATAATACTTGTTCCCTTTTAAAGGTCTCTTAGAAGTTATTAAAAGGGCAGGAGAGATGGCCCAGTGGTTAAGAGCACCGACTGCTCTTCTAAAGGTCCTGAGTTCAAATCCCAGCAACCACATGGTGGCTCACAACCATCTGTAATGAGATCTGATGCCCTTTTCTGATGTGTCTGAAGACAGCTACAGTGTACTTACATATAATAAATAAATCTTTTTTTTTTTTTTAAAAAAAAAGGAAGTTATTAAAAATTAAAGGCTTGGATATGCCTCTGATACCAGCTCTTAGAGATAGGAGAATCAGGAGTTTTAAGGCCATCTTTGTCTATACACTAAATGCAAATTTGAGGCTAGCTTGTGCTACACAAGACCCTGATTCAAAGGGGAATTTTTTTTTTTTTTAAAAAAAACAACAACTAATAAATTAGCATTCCTGTAAAGCAATCCTGGAATAGAAATGTAAGCTTAGGCAAGGATCATTGATATGCTTCAGTCCATTAGAAAATAACAAAGTCCAGGGGAAGAAGTGAAAAAGATTCATTACAGTTGCACCCATGTTCAGTAGAATAGCATTTACATACACTAAAACCCAATACATAAGCAGCGATGTTTGGAGGTCACGCTGGTTCTTGAAGCTTCTGAATGGTAGGACACTAACCAGCATTGTCGACTGGCGCAAAACAACAAGCTCTGCGTAGGTACTCACTTTATGCAGGAGCGTTGTGGCATTTCCTCTGATAAACGTGATGGACTTCTCTTTCAATTCCGTAATGATATGCCGGGAGTTCGCCAATGTGTTCTTGCCAAGTAACTTTCAGAAAAGAACAGAAGACTTTTTAGGTCGACTTTGATGTGCCATCTCAGGAGACAGAAACAGGTGGATCTCTGTAAATTCAAGGCAAGCCTGGGCTGCAAGATACTCTGTCAAAAATCTCTCCAAACAACAGCAGCAATAAAACCCCTATAACAACAACCACAACACAACACAACACAACAAAACAAAAAAATGTGTTGTGATTGAAGAATTACCAACCTTACTCAAACCTCTGGGTAACTAATGTTTACACGCCCCATTCTGAATTTCTATATTTACAAAGTGGAGGTTCTCGGGGATGTTAATAGAAATGTGTGCAGGTGTTCTGAGATCTTAGTAGATGCTCAACAAATGTATCTTGCAATTCTTTTTTTGTTTGTTTTGTTTTTCGAGACAGGGTTTCTCTGTGCAGCCCTGGCTGTCCTGGAACTCCCTCTGTAGACCAGGCTGGCCTCGAACTCAGAAATCCACCTGCCTCGGCCTCCCAAGTGCTGGGATTAAAGGCATGTGCCACCACTGCCCAGCTTGTATCTTGCATTTAACAAGCACTCACTGATGCTTTTGCCAACAGGAGGAAGATCTGTTTGGCAGAGTATTTGGCGATTACCTAAAAGTCAAATACTTTATTATGAAAGTCATACCTTTTCACTCAAGCTGAGACTCATGACATTGGACACAGAGTGCTGCAGGCAAGTACCAAAGGAGCCCACCACGAACCTCAGGGCTAGCTCCCACTGACTAGATTCTTGAAGGCTCTGGAGCAGAGCAGAGATGGAGCTTACAAGAGGGAGAATAAGGTTTTCTCCTGAAATGTGAGATGATTTTCAACAATTATTTATTACACCAATAATAATTTTCTATATTTATTTATTTACTTACTTACTAAATGTGTATGTATGCACGCCTGACTGTGTGTGGACTATGGGTGTGCAGAGGCCTTTGCGGGTCAGAAGAGGATGTCAGAGGGAGCTTAAGTTTCAGGGAGTTGTAAGTGTTGGTGTGGGTGCTGGAAACTGAACCTGGGTCCTCTGCAAGAGCAGCCACACTCTCAACCTCTGAGCCATCAACCCCTCAACCCGTTTTGGTTGTTGTTTTTAAATAATGATCATCGTTTTGGAAAATTGCTTTGAGGAATAGCCTATTTCCTCAAAAAAGGTAACAGCTATGAAATTCATTCCCAAAGTCAGTAAAGGAACAGTTAACATGAGGCTGGATTTAGACTATAAGATAATGAGATAGGTTAGCTAGATTTTTTTATAACATTTAGATGCTTAAGTTATTGGCTTTTGAAGACATTTTCTCTATACATAAACCTAAAATTTATGAATAGTCATTAAAGTTAATACAATTAGACAAATCAAATAATTGGCTTCTGAAAATATAATAATTATGAAACGATTACATCAAGGATGATATGACAAATTCACATTCAAAATTTCAGTATTTAAGAATTCATGCTTTAAGTTATCCTGGCACTTGTGCACTTCTAAAATTATAATATAATACAATACATTTCTAATCGTAAATACCTTCACTAGTGGAACAGTATGACAAACTTATAGAATCCAAAGGATGTCTTTTGCTTTCTACAAAAGAGAGAAACAAATTAACTAAGACGAAACAATGTAACTCCTACAAAGCACCAAACTCAGATATCATTGAAGCTGCTCTATTGTCAAATAGGGCTGTAAAGCAAACAATTGCTTTAAGAAGCAAAATGAGTAAAGAACCTCAAGGTGGAGTGCCTGACATCCCAGCACTTTGGTGGCAGATTGCAAGTCCTATCTCAAAACAACCTCCTCAAATAAAGCCAGTCTACCAAGCTAACAAAAAGCCTTCAACTACACATCCAAATGCCCAGACAAACGTACAGTCTATAAGCAGCCAAATTGAATATGGCAGCAGCCAGGTCAAGGATCAGAACTTTACCGGCACCCACAGCCCCTCACACCCTTCTACAGTTATGGTGGTTTGAATGAGGTATGTCCCCACAGGCTTGGGTGTGTGAATGCCCTCAGGTGATGGTGCTGCTTGGGGGGTGTCAGCAGGTACAGCCTTGCTGGAGGGGCTTGGCTGGCTCTGGAGGCAGGCTTTGGATGTTAAAGCCTAGCGCCATTTCCAGTTCGCTCTCTGTGCTTCCCTGATGCTTTGGAACATGTGAGCTCTCAGCCTCCACTTTCTGCCACCAGGGTAGACTCTCTGCCTCTGGAACTGTAACCCAAAGTAAACTCTTTTCTGGTAAGATGTTTTTGGTCAGGATATCTTATCTCAGCAACAGAAAAGTGACTTATCCACCCTCCCCAAGGGCAAGCACTACCCTGACACCAAATACCATGACTTAGAGAGCTCATTTTTCCCTTGAGTAAGTGAAAGAATTATGCGGCATGTATTCCTTTGCACTTGGGTCCTTAAGCATGTAAATTGGCCTTATGGGATGTACTTCTGGTTTTAAGCCTCTAGAGCTCCAGCGTGTATAGAGCAAAAACACGTAGAAAATGATACAAGTGTGATTTACCTGCAAGGGGCACCACTGATGAGATCAATTCATAGATGACAGGCAGCACCACCTGTGACTCAAGGACAATTCCGTCTTCACTGAAGAAGTCACCGTAGGACCACTCTTCATAGGGATCCTTGTGAGTTCCGACAGCGGCCTAAACAGCAAACATATAGAAAAGGCAGTGCTAGGCACACGGTCACACATACTACCTTACCCAAGCTGAATAAGGGGTCAGGTTGAGAGCCCAGCAGCTTGAAAAAACAAAAAGAGGTTTTTATTAATTTTAATTATATGTAGGTCTGTATATGTACATGTGAGAGAGAGGTGTTGGATCCCCCCGGAGCTGCATGATGCTGTTTAGTGCCTGGAACTGAATCTGGATTCTCTGGAAGACCATCAAATGCTCTTACCCACCGAGCCAGCACAAGAGCCCAACACCTTTGGCGTTTAAATACAACGCTGGAGTCATGGGTTGGTTCCCTGAATCCACAGATTTTATAGCTACAGACCTGACCAACTGAGGATCAAACTTATTCAGTAAAAGCTGGCGATGCTGAAGGTGTGAGAGATGTGTGTGGGTTACATGTAAATGTTACAATTTTGGATACAAAAGGGATTTTAACACCCAGAGATCCTGGTATCGTTGAGGGGAGGGGCAGTCTGGAACCAATTCTTCTCTGCGTACTAAGGGAAAACTGTACCCTAACATTCTTTTCTGGATGGCAATTTGTAAAAATATTACCTTGATTAAACAGAAGCTCAACATCCAAAGAGGCCTTGGTTAAGGCCCTCTGTTTCAAAAACAGTTCAAATCAAAATGAACAAGTTTGCCTGGAAAGAGAATTGGCTTCACAGCTTTTTAGAGGACAGTTTTCTAGAAGAGAACTAGAAAAGCTATATAGTGACAATTTTGAAATTTTGTTTTCTTTAAAAAAACAAAAAACAAACAAGAAAAACCCAACACTACAGAAATATTATGAGAATATGTTTTAGTTTTAAGCCCAGGTGTGGGATATGGGACTGTTTCAGACTGTGGACAGCAGCTGGCTAGGATTTGCCTCATGCTCTAGGAGGAGTGTGATTTTTGCCACTGACAGATAGTTTCTTCAATTGTGTAACATTTGGAATTCTGGTAACTTTCCAGAGGGTATAATGAATGCTAGGGCCAGAAAGATGGGGTGAGTTGTTGGTTGCTTGCTGTTGGTCTAATGATGGCATCACCCCTTTCTCCTCTATCCTTTCTTCTCTCCTAGAGGGCTGAAAGAGCGGAAAAACAGTGCTGCCCACAAAGCAGCAGATGCCGGCTACAAAGGTAAGTGGTGAACCGTGCAAGTGACGTGAAGGACCACAGACTGGGTCAGCAGCTGTTCTGTTTATGGAAATAAAACTCAGAGGTGGCTTACCTTCATCAGAATTCCACAGTCGTCCATCTGGCATTGTCTGCCAAGCTCCACAGCGGTTAAAGTGTATTTGCTTAGTTCTAAAACATCCAGCAAATAATCTGAAAACGGAAAGAATCATCAAACTACGGTAACAACCACTTAAATTCACCACATAGCTTCATGTCTGTGCTTACACATGCCTTGAAAAAAGATCCATGTGGGATCACATGATCACATGTCAGGAACACCATGATCACACAAATGCAAATGCCATCAATCTAAAAAAAAAAACGACAGTGCTAATGGACTTATTGACTGACTCGGTAACTGATAAGATCTAGCTAAGTAGTCCAGGCTAGCCTCGGACTGATGATTCTCCAGGCTCTCAGCCACCTAACTGCAAGCATTTGAAGGGGCAATCACACTAGGTTGTTGTTTTAAAACTATAATGCCCTGGTGGAAGAAGAGCTGTCTCCTGTGGGTTCCAGAGTGCAGTTACCAGAGATAGCGTGTAGAACACAGCGATACAATGGACCAGAGACCATGAAAGGTTTCTATGTCTTGTCACCTGGACTGCAGATCGTGACAGCGTGGCATGCGAGGTCATGGATCTCAGAAGGGAGGTTGAGTCCTACTGGGACTACCATTGGGACGTCGTCAGCCAACATCTGACAGAGCTTCTGACACACCACAAACAGTAATCTCCCTGTGTCGGCATTGCAGTAATACTTAAATAAATCTCTGTAGAGGAAAGAAGGGGGAGAGTTAGGAGTCACACCACAAGCACACATGTTTGTCCCTGTGTTCATACCTAACCACTAACAACAACTCATGAAAAGTCTTCAAAATATTTTCATGGTACCAAGTATAACCCATTTTTAAAGTATACCCTCCAGGATCGAGATGCACAGGAGCTGGCATCCCACAGTCACATCACCAGCCGAGTGGGTTTAGTTTCCTTCCATGCCACTGTTTTTAGATAGAGGCCACAGGATAGGCTCTCAAGAAACCAAACGTTTCCAAACTGTTGTGAAAACGCAAGTCATCCTGGCCCTGTGCTTATCGGCAAAGAAAAGAACAGAGCAAATCCCGCTGTCACACAAGCTGTCACCTGCACTTGCTCAGGGCTGCTGCCACCTTCCCATCCTTCAAGGCTCTCAAGGTCAGTTCTGCCTCCAGCTCCTGTGCAGACACCTGCAGGACCAGTGCCTGTCGGTGCAGCTTTGACTTGATGCTCAGGCCTGTCCCCCTGGCCAGGGTGGGCCCGGGGAGTCCTCTGTGTTTGTGCTTAGCCTGTGCATCTTCCTGTGCCTTAATATACTGTTCTCGAAGGCCAGCTACCAAGGCGGTGTCGCTGTACTCTTCAAATGGAAGGAAGACCTCAAAGTTCTCCTGCAGCAAAGCAAGACGGAGCCGTAAGTTTACTCAGTGTTGAAACTCAGCATTCCATTCATCCCCCCCTTCAAAAATTACTCCGTAATAAATTAGGAATTTAACACCTTTGTGGCTGAAAAGTTATAAAATATCAACATTAAAACTTAGGAAAATAAGAAAAAGTTATTATGAAGGTCTTCTCAATTTTAACACTCGTGACACTTGGGTCCAGATAAGTCTGTGCGATGTGGAGCCTTCCAAAAGGAGGTTTAATCCTGGAGAGAGTTCTGTTGCCTTATGAGTAGAGTTTTGGATATGAGTGTGAAAGAAAGCCGAGGAGATGGGTGCCTAGCATTGTGAATGTAACTAATATCACTGCAATGCAGGCAGAGAGCCAGCTAGATGTATCGCTTTGTGATGTGTATGTGTATGTGTATTTTACTCTAATGTTAAGAAACTAGAAATACAATATATCAAAAGTTATCAATACTGTATGTGATACATGAATTGCACCCCAATAAAGCTGCTGAGAAGGCTGAAAGCATTCAGGTCAGGTGCACTGATTAGGTGCATAATCTCTTTACCTGTAAACTAGCAACCATTTTAAACTGCTTCAGAAATTCTTCGGCCTCATCCTTCTTCTGTAGGTTGTCTGGAATTACATTTAAAAAGTTACAGCCAGTGAACAAGTCCCATGTGGTCTAACTTGAAGGTCACAGTAACGGGAGGAGGGACTCTGGAAGGTGACTGAAAACTCATCCTGAGCAGGTTGATCCAGTGAAGGAGAGTGCTTGGTGGCTCTAGCTTAGTCCTTCTGAACCCACGATGCCCTCGGTCACATCTCGACGCAGCAAGGCCCCTGGCAGCCCCTGAGCAGATGCTGGCCCGTGTCCTTGGACTTCTCAGTCTCTAGGACTATGACCTCAATGAACCAGTATTCTCAGAGATTACCCAGTTACCTCTGGCTTTCCTGTGAGTCTTCTCCGGTGGTTTTCAGTTGTTGCTGTGACAGTGTTTTATTTGTTGTGTATGTGTGTGTTGTGTGTACATGTGCTGCAGCACAAGTGCTATGGAGGAGGCTCTCTCCTTCCACATTTACACAGGTTTCAGGGATTGAAGTCAGGCTGACAGGCTCGCCTGTTAAGTGCCTTTACCTGATGAGCCAACTCACTGCCCCTGACATAGCATAATTGAAGTGCAAAGGAAGATCAAATTTGAAAAAAAGAAACTTCTTCCTGGAGGCAGAAAAGGGAAGTTTAAGGCTTATAATAGAAGAGCAGAGGCTGGAAAGATGAATCCGTTGTTAAGAGCATGCTCTGCTCTTCCAGAGGATCAGAGTTCAGTTCCCAGAACACACATCAGGTAGCTCACGACCACCTGTAACTCCAGCTCCAGGGTCTTTAACTTCTCTGGAGACACTTGCAGTACCCAAAGAACAGACACACATACACATAATTAAAAATAATAAAATATAAAAAGAGAATGGCAGTCCCTCTGAAACAAATTATAATCCCACTCCCCAAGATAGTTACTTTTTCAACTCTTTTAAGTCCAAGTTTACATGCGCTTTCTCCCATTATCATAGGCGACAGCTACATCAGGTACCTAGTCTAACAACAACCAGCTTAATGAAGTGTGAAAACAGAAATAACTCAACTTCACATGCTTTAGTCTATGACGACTAATTTAAAAAAAGATTAGATGTTTCTCATAGAACCTTTGTGAATTTTGGGACAAAAACCAAGTTGAAGAACAGAAACTAGGAAAATTACCTTTCTGAATGTCACACAGGATCTTGAGAATATCCACTGATGTCTTCGCCACAGATATCCTCCAGGCCTTGTCCTAAAATATGCAAAGTGAGAACTATTTCTTTACTGATCCCCTCAGCTGGCACAGACAAGAACACACATTAAGAACCACGGACGCATGGGCTGGGGAATAGAGGGAGAACATTCGATTAGCATGTCTCAGGCATGAGTTCCATCTTCAGTACCAACCGAAAACTGAAACAAAAGGATATAAAGGGTACGTCTGGCTCCTGCTCTCACAGCCATTGCAGAGACAGTGCCGGGAACTGGGCGACTCTGTGCCTTGCGGAGGAAAAAATCAACTAAACATGGGCAAAGGAGATCCTAAGAAGCCGAGAGGCAAAATGTCCTCATATGCATTCATTGTGCAAACTTGCAGGGAGGAGCACAAGAAGAAGCACCCGGATGCTTCTGTCAACTTCTCAGAGTTCTCCAAGAAGTACTCAGAGAAGTGGAAGACCATGTCTGCTAAAGAAAAGGGGAAATTTGAAGATATGGCAAAGGCTGACAAGGCTCATTCTGAAAGAGAAATGAAAACTTACATCCCCCCTCCCGAGAGGAGACCAAAAAGAAATTCAAGGACCCCAATGCACCCAAGAGGCCTCCTTCAGACTTCTTCTTGTTCGGTTCTGAGTAATGCCCCAAAATCAAAGGTGAGCTCCCTGCTTATCCATTGGTGATGTTGCAAAGAAACTAGGAGAGATGTAGCGGGTGACAAGCAGTCCGACGAGAAGAAGGCTGCCAAGCTGAAGGAGAAGTACAAGAAGGATATTGCTGCCTACAGAGCTCAAGGAAAACCTGATGCAGCAAAAAAAGGGGGTGGTCAAGGCTGAAAAGAGCAAGAAAAAGAAGGAAGAGGATGAAGAGGATGAGGAGGAAGATGAAGATGAAGAAGATGATGACGAATAAGTTGGTTCTAGCACAGTTTTTTTCTTGTCTATAAAGCATTTAACCCCTCTGTACACAACTCACTCCTTTTAAAGAAAAAAATTGAAATGTAAAAAAAAAAAGGGATAAAAAGGAAGCAAACAAAAGCCAACCAAAGCATCAGGGAAATGATAAAGCGAGTGGCTGGGTCTTACGTGTAGCTCCAGTCTGGCAGCTGCCAGGCTATACGAGCGTCACCAGGGGTAAGTTATGGACACCAACACCAACACCGGGACGACGTGCTAACCTACAGCCCTTCAAGTACATGCAGTCCACAGACCACGAAATGCTGGCAAACGTCCTCAGGAAAAAGCTTAAGAGGACAGAGAACAAGGCCCATAAATACGTTAGGTCACCTAAGTGGGGCAAGCAATTAT
Organism: Montemys delectorum; assembly: GCA_019843815.1. Lineage (NCBI taxonomy): Eukaryota > Metazoa > Chordata > Mammalia > Rodentia > Muridae > Montemys > Montemys delectorum. The sequence goes on from JADRCD010213472.1 coordinate 30,608, forward strand.
GCTTTTAGTAATAAACACAGAAG
>JADRCD010213473.1:0-13565 GCA_019843815.1 Montemys delectorum
TGCTGTCTGACTAGAACTCTGAACTCTGGTCACACAGGAAATACTGTCAACAATGAACAAATGTCATGAAAGCAGAAAACGTTTGCATAAGGGAATAAAATATACTTGAGAATGAAAGTGGAAACTTCATGTGGTGCTTTCTGGCTTCTGTTCCAAGACTCTACTCTAACCAGACAGAAATTTGTTGAGTTCTGTGAACTTTGGATCGGGTTAACTTTGATATGTGATATTTTTATTTGTTCGCAAAATTTTTTTTCTTAAATAATAAAGTTTATAAAATGTAAAGAGCCTACACACAGCAAAGCAAAACAGTCAAGTGAAAACTCAGCCTATGTAACAGGAGAAAAATCTTTGCTAATATGCATGTAATGGACGTTTAAAATGCATACTATACAAAGAACTCAAAACTTAAGCAACAAGGTATCAACTGACTCAACCAAAAAGTGGCTTAATGAAATGAGCAGACAGTTCTCAAACTACAAGGTACAAACGGCCAGTAAACAAGAAAAAGGTGTTTGCTATCCCTAGCCATCGGAGAATACAAGTTGAGGCACCACCTCACCCCACTCAGCATGGCTCTTTTTCCTTTTTCAGACATGGTGTCTCCAAGGTGCCTAGCCTGGCCCAGAACTCACTCTTGAGCCCAGCCAAGCCCTCATCCCATCAAACCTTCCCCTTAGCCTCCTGGGTACCTAAGAGTCATGGCCAGAGGTACCATGCCAAACTCACTCTTGTATCTTAGATGTTCTCATAGGAACTTTACGTTTCTTCTGCACTCGTTGGCATTGACTTTGTGTAGTGCGTGTGCTTCATAACCGCTCATGTGAACGCATAGTCTCCGTGACAGCCCTGTGCTGTGGCGAAGCATGGAGAGAAGTTATTAACTTGTCTGAGCACTGCAGATAGGAACTGGCAGAGTAAGCCTCAAACCCAGGCGCTGTGGCTCCAGCATCACCTTAATTTTTTTTCCCGAGACAGGGTTTCTCTGTATAGCCCTGGCTCTCCTGGAACTCACTCTGTAGACCAGGCTGGTCTCAAACTCAGATCCACCTGCCTCTGCCTTCGTGTGCCACCACTGCCCGGTAGCATCACCTTAACTTAAGCCTTTTTATTTCCTGCCATGATGAGGTCTATTCCTTAACTTTTCTCAATGCTATCACCAGCGTATGACAAAACAGAGCAACCCTGGATGGAGAGGGAAGGTTGGTTTGTGCTCACAGTTAGGGGAACACAGTCCATTATATTGATGAAGGGACAATGCAGACAGTTCCATGGCAGCAGGAGTGTGGCCCTTGCAGATCACGAGGTAAGAAGGAGGGACAGCCGGCACCCATCTTGCTTTCTCCTTTTTCCTTTTTGTTCAGATTGGGCCAAAGCTCAGGCGATGGTGCCACCCATATTCTGGCTGTTTCCTCCCTCTTTAAATAGACCCCTGAAAGCGCTCCCAGAGCCACACCCAGACATTGTCTTCACCGCAATGCTATATCCAGTCTAGTTGCCTAAGAAGATTAACTATCATAACCTTCCATATGTCTCTCTCCTACCACATTCTAGATAAGGGACTCTATCTTACATTGGTCTGTGTTTCTTTGGTTCTAAGCCCTGAGACTTCCATAGGGGAAATTTCTGTAAACATATTGATCAAATGGCTGTATTTATTGAGCATCTGTCATGTGCTAGGCATTGTTTTACCATCTGAAATACTAAGGACAAAACAGAGTAAGCGTCCTGCCTGCAGTGTTGATAAGCTGATCCGGGGTTTAGAGAGTGTGTCAAGGGAAGTCGAGTGGATGGCTCTGGGATCATTTGACTGTCTTCTGTATCCACGCTTCACCAGGTTACAGTGAGCTTCTCTTACTTTAAATTTCAGGTCTAATTTGAGGCAACTACACTCCTGAATACACACAACCACCCCCCACCTTTGTCCCATCAGAATTTGATTGCATATAGATGTTCTGTCAGCTGCATGGTATGACTGCCTGGCGTGTGTGTGTGTGTGTGTGTGTGTGTGTGTGTGTGTGTGTGTGTGTGTCTTCTTGTTGTTGTTGTCCATTTGTTTTATTTTAAAGTAGGGTTTTTTGTTTGTTTGTTTGTTTCTATGTAGCTCTAGCTGGCCAAGAATTTACAATGTAGATCAGGCTGGCCTCAAATTCACAGAGAACTGTCTACCTCTGCCTTGTGAGTGTTAGGATCAACGATGTATGCTACCATATTTTGCTTGCTTGTTGCTTCTTGCTGCTTTGAGATGCAGTCCCTTCTAAAACACAACCTTTTGCTCACTGTGTTCTATTTTTGTTCTTGCACATTTTTCACTTTTTTCTTCTTCTGTTCTCCTGTGAGACTCTGTCTGCCTCCTTCCTCCTCAGTCCCCACCTCCTTTTCTTCTTACTCTCCCTTTCCATGCACATTTTCAGAGTATTTTTGAACAATTTTTCAAAACCCATAAAGCCCCCCAAGTAATTTTATCTTTCATCCTGTAGGTAGAATGGTGAGGAGTTAGTCTGAACAAAAATGTTTCACCAAGTGCTGTGCATTTAATTTGGGGTCAGGAAAAAGGAGAAGAAGCTAGAGGTTGGAGCGATGTTGCAGTGTAGGCATCAGCCCTGTTTTATTAGCAACAAGCAGAGATTCTGAAAATTGAATTACCTAAGGTCACATAGAAATGCATAGACTTCTACAACATTCGGCTACCCCACTCCTGCATGGAACGAGATGAAATTCGTTTCTTCTGTTTGAGAAATGCATTTTCTTAGGTTTTCATTTGTTAAAATGAAATTGAGGTATTAGGAAACTCAGATTATTCCCAAATAATGGGATTATTTGAAAACAAATGGACTCTCACAGGGACAGAAATAACCTATTATACTTGCAAAATACTAGCAGCTTATAAATATACCACAGGCATGCGTTAGTTCTTCCTTTGTGCCTCTCTACTTTCCAGGCTTCGTGAATTGAAGCCACAGTTCCTTAAATCTGCCATTCTGAAGGCCACAGCATGGCTGAGTGAGCCTCTGAAGCATGAGCAGCTCCTCCCACACTGGGCAGTCGCTCTCCTCGGATCTCCAGGAATTGTCTTAAGGAGTTTTCCCGTCTAACACTAGAACAGGGTCCGCTCAGTCTCCTCAGTTCTTCAATCATTTGCAGTCAGACATTCCGCATCACCAAGCAGGCCCCTAGGTCTGCTCACAGCCTTCCTGAGGTACAAACTCATGTTGGGCTGACATTCGGGTCCCTCTCCAGGAATGTGCTGCCACACAGGGAGAGGGGGTGAAGAGTTGCTACTCTAGAGAGAGGGCATCCTCAAGATCCCAGTGCTCAGCTGGGCTGAGAAGCTGAAACTGAGCTTCGGAGGACCCTGTGCCTTCACTTCCTACACTGCTTCTCTGGGCAAAGATCCTCATGACTCCCAGGGCCTTTCTCTCTCTCTTTTCCTTTCTTGCTCTTTATTTCATAACTTTTGTTACCTTTTACTAGTGATGAATCTTACTGAAGTTCATGGGGCCTAATTCACCATGAAGTATGTTTATCTTTAGAATCTGTCCACAGTGCTAGGGCCCCTCAGAGCCACCGACTCAGTGTCTGTCCAAGGACTGCCATTCCTATTTGACTCTAAAGTCCTCCTGACTAATGTGTTCTTCTAATCCTAAACAAACAAACAAAAACAACCCCCCCCCAAGTCTCTGTCATTAGCAGCCAACAGTATCCATATTAATATTATGTGGGGACTGTGTGGTTCAGCAGTTCCACATTTGGGCTTCTAACCTGACGTGAACCGTGGAAGACAAGTTCTTACAGAGCCAGTTGTGTGTTCGTGTTCATAGCACTGCCCTTCATGGTGCCCAAAGCTGGACCACTCCATGTAACCACGGGAACACACATGGGTGGGAGAAGAAGTAGAAGGTGCAAATAGGAATATTCAGACTTAAAGAGGAAAGAGATTCCAGCACGTTTTACAACATACATGAACTTTGAGGGCATTATGCTAAAGAAATTAAACCAGACAAGGAGGACTTCACTGTAGGGCTCTATTTACATGATTTGCATGTGTGTATTGAGGCAAAAAAGCAAATTGTGGTTTTCAGTGGTTGGCTGCCTCGGTGATGACCAAAGTGACGATGGTTCAACAACTTGTATTTCTTAACAAACAAACAAACAAAATAAGTGTAGCTAAAACTGTAGAATTCTGTACCTAAAAGTGGCTGTAATGGTGAGATTTAGGTTATATGTCTTTACTCACAGTTATCAATACGATTTGAAAATGTTGACATTAAAAGAAGAATTGAAAAGGTATGTCACAGTCAACAACAAAAATGTCAAAGGATTCAAGGGACTCCTAGTCAACAAATATTTCCCAGTGCTACGTATGGTTTATTTGTTCCAAGGACCAAGAAGGATAATAAAGACTGGTTTAAGTTCCAGTAGAGATATTGCAGTGATCTGGATTATAAGATACGCATAAAAGCAGCATAAATTCAGTGGAAATTTCAAACAGTGAAAATTTTTCCCAGCTGGGAGAGAGTGTTCAAGACACTATGTACTTCAGGTGAGCCGAGGAGAGAGAGGGGGATCTGAAGTGAGCTAGAAATAATTGTTTTAATTACTTCTGCTTCCATTGATGGGTGGGTAATTAATACTTTACTGTCCTTTAGGTTTCTGGTGTCTCATAAACTGTTCAAGCTTCCCTCCAATTAAGTATCACCTGATTAAATCAACTTTGTGCCCTCATGTGGGAAAAGAAGTGCCAAGTGCCACCACATTCTTAGAACAAATTAATGCGAAAGTGCAGCCTGCTCAGTACAGAGGCGTTAAGCTCAGTGTAATCTAGTATCCCATTGTGCAAATCCCATTCAGGCTCCTTGATTCTTGTGAGGTTATGATTCTTACCAGGTTTTGGGGAGATAAAGCTGTATATTCGAGCATGTTACTTGTCTTTCTTAAGAAACAAAGAAGATGCCTTCCAGCATGTGTGGCTCAGGTACAGGGACCCTGTCCGAATCATGAATGCAGTACTTCATGATGATTATAGCCAGGAGAGAGAATATGCCAAAATCGCTTGTTCAGGCTGCTGATTTTGATCAGCTGTTTCAGCTCAGGGAGGCAGGTGCAAAGATCGCAATTTTCCCTGTATGATCCTACAAAGCCGATTGCTGAATCATAAGAGTTTTGACCCAGGGTTGAAGGTGAAACTCATCCCCGCAGGGAGCGACATACAGGTACAGGCTGCAGAATTAAGCTGATGAAGAGATGACATTGCGTTAAGAGGTTACAGTAATGGTATCACCTTACATTAAGTTCACTGAATGAATAAAATCAATGTATTATTCTGAGGTTCACCTCAGCCACGTAAATGTCTGGCACACCAGAAGTTCTGGAAAAATGTCAAATAGAGGCTACAGAAAGGAAGAATCTGATAAAGCTTCAGATACATCTAAGGATTATCCCACTGGATCTTTTGTCTTTCGTTTGACAAATGTTTCTAGATGATTGACTTTTGACTCAACCCTTGTGTTGGTGACGTCGGCGGGAGAACTCTTTCCTTGGGAATCTTGCCTGTTACTAACCACAGGTGGCTCTGAAGAGCTGTGAGAACTCTGGTCAGCAGAGCAGCAAGGGCTCTGGAGTACACTAGAATGTGAACTGAAAAATTTCTAAGAATTGGAAAACTCAGGTGGTAGTGTTAAATGCCACTCAGCCCATAAGATAAAGGCCATTTGTAGGGGGGCAAAAGGCACACTGGGCTCCAGGCTTCATTTTGCCACAAATCTATTGGACTTCAAAAGTATTCCCTCCTGTGGGTTTAACACTCAGCTGTCATCCATACAGATTAGACCTCATGAGTTTTGTATCTTGGGACCTCGAAGTCCTCCAGAGTTGCCAGTGTGAAGCTAGTTACAGCTGGTCATCTATATCCATGGGTGCCACATTTGTGGGTTCACCCAAGGCCTAACAATGTGTTTTTAAATGGTGTCTGTACAGAATGTGCAGTGGCCTTTCCCCTTGTCATTAGTCCCTAAACACTGGAGTCTGAGCACCATTTATATGTCATTTACATTGTATCTGCTGTTGTAAGACATCTGGAGGTAATATGTTTTAAGGACACATGAGAATATGTGTAGATTATATGCAGGTCACGCTATTTAACATAAGTGACTTGAGCAGCCAAGGATTTTTGTGTCTCTGCAAGATCCTACAGCTAGTGTCTTGTGGATACGAAAGAATGTCTATTAAATGCATTTTCCTGAGGCTTCTGGCCTTTGAGATTCTAGATATTCTGGATCCATAGGAATTTTTCCATGCATGCATATTGCTTAGTAAGGATACATCTAACTTGTTTACCAGTTTTAAAAAACAGCATCCCATCCCGACTGGATTTTTGGTTGTCTCCCCTTACCCCCTGTAATTTCAAGTAAAGCAATTTGATTCTCCTCAGTGGAGCTAAGTAAAGGGAGGGTAATTTCTATGAGTTGATTACACTACATTTCCCTACAATTTCATAGTGAAAAAGCCCAGTCAGAATCACACATTCACCGTGACACCTATTTCCTGAAACAATCCAATATCATGCAGATTCTTTAGAAATTGTCAGAGGAAATGTAATTATCCAAAATGCTGAGATTATGTGCGTAAATTAGCTTGCCTGCTGCAGGCCCCTGGCATCTCTGCACTAGTAGGCCATTTCTAGGCAGAAGGAGTACAGCCAGACCAGCCTCCCCTGCTCGAGGTGGTAGCTGCACTCTACAGAATACCTGCAAAGAAACTCGGGTTTTTTTGTTTTTTGTTTTTTTGGTTTGTTTTGTTTTTTTGAATCAGAACAGTAGAGTCACGTTTTTAACTTGCCAAAGCAAATAGTTGAACTTCTGTGAGCGATGCCTCCCTCCAGATAACTGTGGCAAAATCTTCTCTTTGCAGAGGGCAGAGCCACACAGCCCCTGGAACCCTGAAAGCAATTATTTGTTCTACTGATAAAAAAGGGTTTTGTTGCTGAAAAGGAGGTGTGAGGTAGCCAGAAACAAGGTTTCTATTTGGTCATTGTACTAACGTTCTGGGAAAATGGGCTGTTCTTTTGAATTTCTGAACAATCATAATTTGTTTAAGACTTTTGTACAATCAAGATAAGTAACACATCCTGATAAGAAAGGCTCTCCCTGGCAGGGCATCCCCAGGATGCTGCACAGATGGTAAACAGTTACGTTAAATTCAGTTAAGTGGAACCAAAAGGCAGAAGCCAGTAGGGAACGAGATTGTTTCACATGTGTACAAAACCAGCAAATCTAAGTCATTTGGTGCTGTTTTATTAATTTTGTTTGGAGTTTTGTAATGAAATGACTGTAGGGAGGAAAACAACAGACACAACACAAGCAATTGGGGAAGAAGGCTGTGCAGGTGTGAGCGCTGTGAGGCCAGTGTGCTCCTCTGGTTCTTGTTACTCCAGGATATGCCATGGGCCAGCAGCAGGACTGAGGTTCATTATAAACAGAGCTCCCAGGGACCCAACCATCAACCAAGGACTATACATGGTGGGACTGATTGTTTTGGCAGCATGTGTATAGTAGAGGATTGCAAAGTTGATCATCAATAGGAGGAGAGGTCCTCGGCCCTGTGAAGGTTCTGTGCCCCAGTGTAGGGGAATGCCAGGGCCAATAAGTGGGAGAGGGTGGGGTGGCAGACATGGGGATGGGGGAAGCAACAGGAGTTTGTTCTTGTTGTTTTTGTTTGCTTGTTTGTTTGTTTGTTTTTTGGAGGGGAAACTGGGAAAGGAGAAATTTACATGTAAATAAAGAAAATACCTAATTAAAAAAATAAATAAAATGTCATTATGGAAAAAAAAAAAACCTTCGGAATTAGGACCTGTGATTTAAAGTCTCCAGGTCTCTCTGCATCTTGTCTCTATCTGTCTGCCTGTCTGTTTCTCTCTCTGTTTTTCTCTCTCACTGCCACACACACACACACACACACACACACACACACACACACACACACACACACACACACACGCACACGCGCCCACACACACACACACACACACACACACTACAGTTGAAGCACTTCCTGCCATAAGGTGTTTATTTCTTCCTTCATTTCTCTTTTCTTTCCCTCTTTCTTTCATTCTCTCATTCTTTCCTTCCTTCATTCATTTTACAAACATTTCTAGAACTCCTTCCATATGCCAGATAGCAAACTAGACCACAGGACGAAGAGATGGCTATAATGAATGTGTTCTTTGCGCTAAAAACATGTTCACACCAGGAGCAGAATATGAGAGATTCCCTGAGAGCTGGAATTGATAGACTGTGTGGTTGAATATGGGGTGCTAACGAGGGAACATGGGTGAGGCTGCAGTGGTTGTTCTGGGTGTGTGAGAGCTGGTTCTGTCTTGATAGATGCCTAGAGGTTAAAAAAAAATGTCTAACCTTACAGCATGGAGCTTCACGCGGTTCAGTGTTTGGTAACGTCTACTCTGCAGTTAGATCTAAAAGGGGGAGTCAGCAAGCTATGACTGACTGAAAAACATCTTACCCTCAATTTATTGTGTAAACAAAGCTCTATTAGAATACATCAAATCACTAATTTACATATTACTTTGGCTTTTCACACTGTAAAGACAGAGCAAGGGTGGGGGGGGGTGATGGAATGGGGGTGCAATAGGGACTGTGTGGCCTTCAAAACCTGAGATCTTTTCTCTCCTGTTTTTCATCAGAGGTTTGCTGGTTCCTATCCCAGGACCATGTGGTGAGGTCCTGGATGGAGACAACATATGGGGATCATAGCAGACCAGCAGGGGTGAGCCTGTGCTAGGCATGGGGTGTAAGGAAAGCAGATGAGGGTGGGAATCAGAGCCTGAAATACGGAAGACTTCTGAGGCCTTTCTGTGCTTCAGGATGCAACTTTGCACATTCAAACTCTTTACAAAATACTGAGTTTGAGCCCTACTCAGCCTTTACACTGGTCAGCTCCCACATCTACCCAGCCTCCTCAGAGATGGGCCAATAGAATCCTCTATTGAACAGGACACCACGGAGGCCTAGAGAAGCTATAGAATTCACCAGCCATGTCAAGGGGAGAAAGTGACAGCACTGGACTTGGCCAGTATGGAGCTCTCAGCCATCAAGCTAACCGACACCATGATTTCAGACACATGAAAACACATGTACCAGAGCCACCAAATTGTAGCTTCTGATGTCTTTACACTCTGTCTCAAGGAGACCAACTTGTCACTCCCTGAGGTTTTTGACGATGCTAACCAGCTGTGGCAGAGCCTACAGTTCCGAATAAAGTCATAGGTGCAGAGGTAGCTTTAGGTTGGAAACCTTACGTATTTGCAATCATTCACTTTGCTACGCTTTGTTACCTAAAGATTCCCTGTCTGGAAAGAAAGTGAAGTAAATATTAAAGAAACACCCAACCCCACAGGACCACTTCCAGAGCAGAGGGTGTTTCCTTACCACCATCCGACTGCGCTGGACTGAGACCCAAGCTGGAAATGTGGTTTGGTGAGCGTCCCCTCACCAACCCTGTCAGCCTGTCAGGAAGCTGCCTCTACACCACCCTGTGGGAGGTGTGTGCCCTGTCCCTCTTGCTCACTCCCTCTCTGTGTCTCCTGACGCTGCTCTTTACAGGCTTCTGGCTGGCCTGCCTCTGGCCAGTGGTCCCTTTTGGCAGCTCTCACCTCTTCCTGAGCCTTTCTCTGTTCTTTCCGTCCCAGAGCATAGTTGGTTACACCGACACCACACTGTCTTTCCTCATCTTCCAGGACCACAGTCTAAGCAGCTGGGGTACCCTTATGGGACATATGAATGTACCTTTTTTTATGTTCATGTATTCATTCTGTGAGGATACAGGCTAGGCAGGTGGAGGTCGGAGGACAGTTTGAGTCAACTCTTTCCTTCTAACAGGCAGGGTCCTGAGGATCAATCTCTGGTCATCAGGTTTGCCAGCAGACATCTTTACTGTCTCAGCCATCGCACAAGGCCCCCCAATGGGTTCTCTTGAATTGTCTTTAGAATGTGGCATCTAAATCCTCACCATATTTGATAAGACTCTTGGGAAGAGATATTTATAGATTGTTAGCAGTTCCAGAGTTAAAGGTTCAGTGGGAGAAATAGTTATTTTTTTTTTTTATTTTTTAAGAGAGTAAATTTTGACATTCTGTGTATTCCACAAATCAGTGATCTTTTTACTTTCAACAATCAGGCCTTATAGCAAGGGAATGAGGCAGAATTCAATTAATTTCAGTCAGTGAGCATGGGCCTGCTTTCTGCACACAGTGCAGTGACAATGGGAGTGAATGAGAAGCACACCCCAAGAGCCATGCACTCCAGCATGAACTCATCTATTTCCCACAGCTACCCTTTGAGGAAGGGCATACTCATGATTTCTGTTATAGATAAGAAAAACAGGCACAGAGTTGTTGACCAACTTGTTCAAGGTCACACAGCTCATTGGAGGTTCAGCTGGGATTTGAACTTCAGACATGTAAATTTAGAAAGTGCTTGTATCCTGTTTCCTAAGCCTCTTCGCATAGAGACAAAGAAGGCTTACTACTTCCTTTATAGACTGTATGCATTAGTCAGAGACCTTTATCAATCTAATTTAAGGCGTACCTGAGGACTCATAAACTCTGAGTGTGTTCAAGTGATCTTAAAAGTCATTTTGGATTTGTTTTCTATCCCAGGGAACCATCAGTTGCTCACGTCATTGAGGAAACTGAGGCAAGGTAAGGCAAAAGGTTGTAGAAGCTACCTTTCAAGGTCAATCATCAACAGGAAGACTCCACCCCTGTTGCTTTAGAGAGCTCTACTTGGCTCCCTCAGTGGGCTCTGCCTGCTCCAGAATTACACACCCAACCCAGTCCCCGATTTGTGTTCTCCCGTGCTCTGTACCTACCTAGGACGGTGTCCTGGAGGAAGATGGAAAGTGACAGCACACTGGTCGATAAGTAGGTTACCAACCCCATACCTCGGGATGGAAGAACTCCAGCCTAAGTCTTCTCAAGTTACCACATGGGTGAAATGAAACTCGTCCCCCTCTCTCCCCACCTAGTGGGAGTATTGCGAAGATTAAAAGCAATAATTAGTGTGAAAATGCCCAAGCTCTGAAGATGAAAGGTCCCTATGACCCTGCATCTCATTAGCTGGATTTATTGAGATTTCTTCGTGGTTTAATGGTTAGGAGGAGTTCTCCGGCTGGCAGCTCCAAGTCCTGTGTCTCTGCTCCAGAAGCAAAGGATCATTTGCTGCATATTCAGTCCAACTAACAGCATCCCAATCTGGGACAGCAAGAGGATGGATGGGCTGCACCTCGGGAAGAAGCACTGTCTCATCATCCTGAGAGGCCCCTGTATGGAGAACTCCCTACCTTCCGTAGCCTCTGGAAGCTATTGGCAAGGACTTCCTCATGGGAGCCCTGCTTCCGTTCTTTGGACCACACACAACACTTTCTATGGCCTTTCTGTTATTGAAGGTATAGACCATGCTCCTCTGGAGATGCTGCTCATCCAATTCCCTCACCTGGGTCTTAGAATCTTTACCTTCTCCCCTCCACATGTCCCACTGATTTCTTATGGCTTTGCCATGTGCATGGTCTAGCCCTCACACTAGTCTCTCCAAAACCAATTTCACCCCATTGTTCTGCTCACACAGCCTAGGCTTTCATTGGGGGGGGGGGGGGGGTGTTTGAGACAGGGTTTCTCTGTGTAGCCCTGGCTGTCCTGGAACTCACTCTGTAGATCAGGCTGGCCTCAAACTCAGAAATCCACCTTCCTCTGCCTCTGCCTCCCACTAGGCTTCCAGTTTTACATGTGCCTTAATCACACTTTAATGCTATTGAATTTGCCTGGTTTTTAATTTCTATAGTCATATCACATGTTCCTCTACTAGGCTGGGTCTCTACAATACTAAAAAAAAAACAAAAACAAAAACAAAACTTTCTTGCCAAAATGTTATGTTTTTATCACTGTGAGACTAAAATTGCATGGCGTTTTGTGCCAAGCTATTCAGCTCTTTTGAAATCCACAGCTTCCCATCTACTATATTACTTACCCCACCCAGCTGGTAATCCAAGCTTCCAAGTGTTTTGTTTCAGAAAGGGCAGACGGCTTACTTCCTGCAAATAGAGTGATGTTTTCTTCGATCAACTGTACAGGGGCAGTTTTTTTAAAACATGATTTATTTATCCTTATTTTTCATTTTATGTACACTGGTCGTTTGCCTGCATATATGTCTGTATGAGGGTGTCCAGTCCTCTGGAACTGGAGTTTTGAGCTGCCATGTAGATGCTGGGGATTGAACCCAGGGTTTCTGGAAGAGCAACCAGTGCTCTTTACCACTGAAACATCTCTCTAAGTCCCTAGGGACAGTTTTGATCAGAATACTTTTGCCGTTGGTCAAAGAATGCCTGAGATAAGACCAAGAAATAAGTTTTTCCTCGAACTAATACATGGCATTTGTGACTGCCAGTCAGCCAGTTGATCACCTACCCACTGCTACTGGTTTTTGTTTTATGGTCATAATAATCATGTCCAAAATTCTTTGCCGAGGTCCCTCTTGTCTACTTCGCTTTTGCTGGTCCCCCACAGTGTGGCTTTTTCCTAGACAGAAGCGACTGGTATTTATCTGGCTTTTTCATTTTTATGGAGGCTAGGCTGGCACCCAGGCATCACCAGGCTCATTCCCTTATAATCTGCCTCACTGATCATTTCTGGAGTCAACTTGTAGCTCTTAGAGAGAGTATCCCTCCTCCCTAACCCAGCTCTAAAACAATGCCTTGCTTCTAGCCCAACTCTTATGGATCCCATTTTCTTTAAGGCTCTGCAGCAAGGTGGCTGTCATTCAGGGAAGTGTCCTTTGAACTGGGCGCAACTTGTCTGGGATTTGAGGCTCATTTGGACCAGTTAGGTGTCCATATCCTAGTTCTTCTCACCCTGGGTTCTATTTCCTTTTTGGTCATAACTGCTTTCCAAATGTTGTTAGCCTGGACACAAGGCAGGAACTGTGTCTTCCTCTGAAGGTCCCTCAGCATCCTATCAAGGATGCTGGCTGAATGAAGATTTATGATATCTGGTCCCAACCTCAGCACCTGTCCAAGGCCTCTTCTGCTTTTTTCGTGATCCTCACTCCAATGCTAATAGCGGTCAGAGAGAGGCAGAGACAATGGAAGCCCTGTGTGTGCTTTAGTGGCTGGACTGAAATACTGCAGCTCTCTAGAATGCTGTCCTTTGTTATACCAAGTTGAGACACATATGTACTTGTCTCATTCTGAGGGGAATGAGTGTTCTATCCTGGAGTCCTGTCTGCAAGGAAGATGTGAGAAAAGGCCTGAGAGAAAGAAACTTGGATTAGAAGTTCTATTGCCAGGCTTGTCATTGGTACCCACTAATAAATAATCCCAGGCCTCCATGCCCTTTTCTGTAAATCAAGACCATTGAGTCAACTTCAAGAAACTGGAAAGCCCTTCCTACTGCTGATTTCATCTTGGCCCAGCTGGTCTTCTCCCTGAATGTGGCCTCATTTGCAAATAATGTCACCTCGATGGACCATACTTTCTTCTACTTTAGGGAATGAGGGATG
>JADRCD010213475.1:10025-24062 GCA_019843815.1 Montemys delectorum
GTGTGTGTGTGTGTGTGTGTGTGTGTGTGTGTGTGTGTGTGTGTTTGCTTGTGAGCATGCATTCATGTGTGCATGTGTCTCTGTGTGTCTGTATCTTTGTATCTCTCTCTCTGTCTCTCTCTGTCGTGTGTGTGTGTGTGTGTGTGTATGATGACATTTTTTAAAAAGAACATTATGCCTAGAACCCTATAAATTAGGAGGATGAGACAGGAGGATTATACCAAATTTCACATAGGTCTGGAACTCATCATAAACACCTTTTAAAAAAATCTGGCTCTTCTTATGTAGCCTTGGTTATCCTAGAGCTCACGATGTAGACCAGGCTGGTCTTAACTTATGACCATCTTTCTGCTTCAACTTATTTTAACTATGATTAGAGAAATGAGCCAATATACAAGGTCTCATCTTTGCTTATCTATGAATCAATTCCCACATAATTATTTTCAATAGCTGAATAGATACAACATAATGTAATTATGTGTTGTTAAGTATTTAATCTGCTTCCAATAATAGTCCAAGGTTGGACTATTTATTGTAAATGAGATTTCAGTGGACAACCCTTTCACATTTACTGGATTACTTCCTTTAGATATATGCCTAATAGTAGTGTAGCTAGATAAATCGTAGGCACAATTAAGTTGGTTTTTGTTGTTGTAGCAGCTAGAAGTTGTTAGTCAACAGCCTTGTTCTGTATGTATAATGTATATGCCTGTGGAGATAAGACGTCAACACTGAGTATCTTCTTCAACCCCTTTATTATTTGTTTATTGACGCAGGATCAGATCAAATCTGGAACACACCAACTCAGCTAAACTAGCTGACTAGTAACTCCCAGGGACTCTCAGTCAATACTTCCCCACCCCAGGGATTCCAGCTATGTACTGAAATCTGGGCCATACCCCGGCTTCTTTAGTGGGGTCTGAAGATCTAAATTCAAAGCCTTGTGTTTGTGAGGTTATCTTCCCCAAATCAATTTAAAATTTTTGATATGGTGTTTAACTGTCATTCATAAAAAGCTACCATGATAGGGTATTGCCATTTCTTAATCCTTACCAAAGTAAAAGGCCAAGGGCCCAGAGCTATCTCAGTGGCAGATACACAGAGGGCTCTGGGCTTCAGTCCCAAAACCACACAAAAATTAAAAATTAAAAGTAATAAAATGGTGTGTGTGTGTGTGTATGTGTATGTGTATGGTGGTGCCATATGTCTATAATCTCAGAACTTGGCAAGCAAGGGCAGGGAATCAGGAGTTTAAAGTTACCTTCAGCAACACCATAAGTACTACCTTTGTCAAGTACACAACAAGACAATTCAAATAGTTCCTGAATTAATAATGAAGTTGAGACTATATGGGTCCACTAATCATTTGTTTATAAACTTATTTATTTCTAAATTATAGAATGACTTTTGATCATTTTCTTATAGAAATTTTTGTCCTCCATCTGGATTTGGGGTGAGAAAGATTAAGAACTTCATCTACCACAAATATCAACACTCACTGAGTGGGGTGACACACGACTTGAGTCCCAGTACTCGGGAGGCAGAGATAGGAGTATCTCTGGTGAGTTCAAAGCCTATTTGTTTTACATGGTGAGTTGCAGGCCAGCCAGGGCTACATAGTGAGACCCTGTCTTGAAAAGAAAAGGAGAGAAAAGAAATGAAAAGAAAAGGAAAAGAAACGAAAGGAAAGGAAAGGAAAGGAAAGAAAAGGAAAGGAAAGGAAAGGAAAAGTAAGGAAAAGAAAGGAAAAGAAAGGAAAGAAAAGGAAAAGAAAAACCTAGCAGTCTGCCTGCTGTCATGGATGTTGAAAATACTGTCCTGTTTCTTATTTGACCATTAGTTTGTTTGTACTCAGTGCGGGGCACACCCCAAGACTTCATGTCCTTAGACACATGTATCGGTCTTGTTATGCTGGGAACATAACCCACTCACCTTCAGACAAAATCAAAGTAGCATTATGAACCCTTTTAGCAATGTGTTTCAGCCCGTGGGATCCGTGGTAAATGGCGAACATGGCAGCCATGTTGGCTAAAAGGGCCTGAAACAAGACAGAACATTTACAGAATCAACCATGCGTAGGAAGACAGGTGGTGGGAGGAAGGGACTACAGACTTAGAATGCCCAAGCTGAAGAAAAAAAATGGGCCAAAATGAATTAATTCCCTGCATTCTCTGTAACAACCGCTTATACAGCCTGAGGGAGAACGCGCCTAAGTCTCTCTACCAGCCCTTATAAAGGGGGTCGCACTGGTACAATGGATCATGTTAGTCATAGGGGAAGGAGGCTGCTATCAACACTGACAAGCAATCCCTTCTGTTGACCTCAATGGGAAAAAATGAGATCTGAGATTTTATACACAATTAAACATTTCTTCAAGAATCAAAGCAGCAAGCCACGTTCAAACACTCAAAAAATGCGGAGATGCAATTCTTCTGAGGCTAAAGCACAAGAGACCAAACTTCAGTAATGGACAGATCAGTGAGGCCTGGAGAGATGGCTCAGTGCATGCTTACCAAGAAGTGAAAGGCCCTGTATCAGGTCCCCCAGAACCCACATAAAGCCAGAAATGGAAATACAACATCTGACACCTGGGGTTGTCCCTGACCTTCACACAAGCACCGTGACATTTGTGTGCCCATACTCAAGATAGATACACTACAGCAGTGCTTCTCAACCTAACGCTGTAACCCTTTAATACAGTTCCTCATGTGATGACTTTAGCCATAAAATTATCTCATTGTTACTTCATATCTGTGATTTTGCTACTGGTATGCATCGTGATATAACTATCTGATAGGTAGGATATCTGATGTAACCCCTGAAGGGTCATCACCCACAGAATAAGAATCAGTTCACTAAATAAATAAATGTAGGGTTTTTTTGTTTTGTTTTGGTTTTGTTTTTTTTTTGTTTTTTCGAGACAGGGTTTCTCTGTGTAGCCCTGGCTGTCCTGGAACTCACTCTGTAGACCAGGCTGGCCTTGAACTCAGAAATCTGCCTGTCTCTGCCTCCCAAGTGCTGGGATTAAAGGCATGTGCCACCACTGCCTGGCAAATAAATGTAGTTTTAAAGTATGCATTCACTTAATTTTACATATGTGTGTGCCTGAGTGCATGTACGTGCACCACATGCATGCAAGAACCCATGGAGGTCAGAAAAAGAATCAGATCCCTTGCATCTGAAATTGTAGACAGTTGTGAGCCATCACATAGATGCTAAGAACTGAGGCCAGGTCCTCTGAAAGATTAAGAGATCTTAACACAGAGTCATCTTCCCAGACCTTGTAATTTATTTCTTTTTGTTTCGTTTGAGACAAGAACTCTCTTTGCAGACCTTGCTGACCTCAAAGTCACTATGTAGACTAAGCTGTCCTCAAACTCACAGAGATCTGCCAACCTCGGCCTCCTGAGTACTGGAACTGAAGGTGTGCGCCAGCACACCTGGCAGACTCTGCAATTTTTAACAACTAAATATATTTACACTTATAGACATGTGTGTGTATGTATGTGTATTGATCTACATATATTTATATTTATTTTTGTTTGTGTGTGCTTAAGAAAGAGAGAGAGAGAGAGAGAGAGAGAGAGAGAGAGAGAGAGAGAGAACAACATGCAGAAGTAAGATGATGACAACTCTTGGGAGCCAGTTGTCTCCTGCTACTTTGTGACAGGCTGAGGGATGGAACTTGGTCATGAGGTCTGTGTGCAGAAAAATGTACCCACTGAAACATCTCATCTGTGGTACTTTTTAATCATTGTTAACTGGGTCTTGCTGTTTGCCTCAGGCTGGCCTTGAATTCGAATCCTCCTGCCTCAGTCTCCCTACTGCAGAGATTTCAGGCATGTACCTCCACACTGGCTTTCAGGAAGATTTTTAAACATTTCTTTTCCATCTCCTTTTTTAAAAGCTTTGAGCATACATACACATTCTGATCAGACTAAATATTCATTGTTCTAGATCCAATCCTCTGGTCTCTGACTTTGTCTGTTCTATGCCTACACCAGCAGATACCTTTGGGAGGACGAATGACTTTCACGGGGATCGAGTAAGACTATCAGAAAACATAAATACTTATTATAATTCACAACAGTAGCAAAATTGCAGTTATGAAGTAGCAATGAGAATAACTTTATGATTGGAGGGGGTCACCACAACATGAGGAACTATATTAAAGGGTCACAGTTTTGGCAAGGTTGAGAACCACTGGCCTAGGCTTCTGCATCTCGTATAGCACATACATCATTTTATATAGTGAAAATCAATATCTATTATTATTCTTTGGGGGAATTGGTCTCATTGTGCTCCCCAGGGTGGCCTTGAAATGAAATCATGATCCTCCTGCCTCTACCTCCCAAGTGCTAGAAGCTGGAAGGATGAGAAATTTAAGAGTATTCTTAGTTATAACAGTGGCTTTGAAGGATCCCTGGGATACAATGAGGCCCTGTTTCAAAGAAAAACGAGAGAGGGAGCACAAAACATGATAATTTTGATATCAGGCCAAAAGTTCATAGAAAGATTTTTAAAGTATAATCCATTGACAGACTTTCAGAAATTAAAAGAAAGAAGTAGCCATGTTCCATCAATGATGCAAATCTAAGAAGTTTATGGTGGACCACACGCAGGACCAAGAAGAACAAGCAGCAGCTGACAGAAGCAGCAGCAGACAATACCCAAAGACAGGCAGAGGATAGAGCCCAGGACAGGTCAGCCACATCTTGGCAGAAGGGCAACTGTGTGCTTTGCAAAGACAAAAGCGCTGGAGGACTATGAGCCACTGACTGCTTACAGAACACGTAAGGACAATGAATAAGGAACTAGACAATCTACAAAAAGAAAAGATAAAAACCAGGGAAGACAGAGCGCCATCGTCCCCAGGACAAACAGGATTTTCTTTCAGGTTTTTTATAAGCACCATTTTCATAACATCTGTAAAATATGCAGAAAAAACGATGAAATGAGCCATACATAAGCTAGAGTGAATGAAGAAGAAGTAGTCATATAACATTGTTCATTGTACACAGTCCAGGTGCACTTGGGAAATAATTTTCAAACGTTGAAGCAACAGGACCAGCAAGATGGCTCAGCAGGTGGAAGAAGTGCTTGCTCACCTGATGGCCTGAGTTTGAGCTCTAGATTCCTCCTCAGTGGAAGGAGAGAACTGACTCGTGCAGGCTGTCCTCTGACCTCCACCAGTGTCATGACACACATGCACCTACACTCATACACACAAATGTTCATGTATATATACCTATATTAAAAACAAACAAACAAACAGAATACTTGCTGGAGAGATAGCTCAGTAGTGAAGAGCTCTGGCTACTCTTCCAGAGAACCAGAGACCCTCCTGCTCCTCTCTCCTGAGTGCTGGGATTAAAGGCATGTACCACCACACCTGGCTTTACCTATTTTGATGTTTTGAGTGTATGTGTATGTGTATGTGTGTGTGTGTGTGTGTGTGTGTGTGTGTATGTACCACTCGTGCGGAGCCTTGGCTAAATTTCTAGAACCTGACTCAAATCCTGAAGCAACTCAAGGAGTTCAGAAGCCCCAGAAGTGCTACCTTTATTTTGTCAATTTCAGAAACACTTTTCATGACTCCCCCCCGAAACGTTTCACGATTCATGACTACCAGAAGATGTCAGTCACCTCTAGCTTGTCACCTGTCACCTCTGCCCTCCTGGCTTACTTCCTGGAGATCTTCCATTGTAGCTCAAAGAAATGGTGTCACACTTCCACCCATATGGACTGCCCATGGCCAAGAGTTCGAGAGACCATGCAGCCCACTCTTCATAATAAACACACTCAAAGCACGTGGAAATTAAAGAGTATCCCTTTATCTTTTCTCTGAACTTAATCAGTTCAAGACGTCAAAGGTGTGATTTTAGGAAAAATAAACATCAATAGTGTATTTTCTTAACATTTACTTTTATTTATGTATAGGTGTGTTTGTGTGTGTGTCTATTAGAACGCATGCCACATGTGTTTGGGTATACTTAGAGACTAGAAGAGGGCTTTGGATCCATCCGAGCTGCAGCACTGGCAGCTGCGAGCCTCCCAACTTGGGTTCTGGGAACCCGACTTGGATATTCTGGAGAAGCAGCAAGCACTCTTAACTTCTGAGCCATTTCTCTAGCCCCAGTGTGTACTTTTTATTGTTTTGTTACTGATGCCAAAATGAATGCCTAGGCAATGCCAGAGACATAGATATGCAATGCCATACAAGATCACGTGACACAGAAACGCAGCGAGATGCAAGACCACGTGACATAGAAATGACTTCGCTGTACAAGACCAGGCTTCTCCTTTGTAAGATCCTACATGCTCACCAGTAGGTGGCGACTGAATGAGGACGTGAGAGAGCAAGTGAGCTCCTCACAGCATTGGATATGACACTTACCTGGGCCGTGCAGATGTTGCTTGTGGCTTTGTCTCTCCTGATGTGTTGTTCTCTGGTCTGAAGAGCCAGGCGATACACTTCTTTCCCTGTGGCATCCCTGGATCAAGACAATACTTCCAGTCAACACAGATGATCAAAGAACCAGAATTGTCTTAGAACAGCGGCTCTCAACCAGGTTCTGTGTGGATCACACCCCCTTTGAGGTAAATGACCCTTTCACAGGGTCAAATACCAGATATCCTGCTTGTTTACATTTATATTATGACTCATAACTGTAGCAAAATTACAGTTATGAAGTAGCAACAGAAATTATTTTATGGTTGAGGGGTTTCCACCACATGAGAAACTATATTAAGGGGTTGCAGCACTAGGAAGGTTGAGAACTCCTGCTGTAGATGGGCTTGCTTTCCCAACTGAAGTGAATGCAGTAGGTTTGTGTGGGTAAAATTCATAAAAACTAACTTCCAAGTGGCCCTCTTCTACTAACACAATAGGCTTTCAATTTGGACTTTGAGGCACTGAGATATATACAATAAAGCCTGGAAGAATGAAAGGCGATTTCCCAGGAATCACTCTGTCTCACAAGATGATGGGGACCAAGGATTATATGTCACTCCAGTCTTCATGGCTGATGAAGTGGAAGGGTGATGACCTGAGAAAACAGTATTTCTTTGCTGGAGATTTGAAGAGACTGGATGGAAACGGAAAAGAACGCTAACAGTCTCACTACTTGCCAAGTAAAAATTTTTCCTCATTAATGTACACATAGATACATATATAAATGTAAAAACTGTATACATATGTATGTATATATATCATAAACTGTATATATATCTACATAAACTATATGTATGTGTATATGTATATATATTTAACACAGTCCCCCAAAACTATATATATACATATGTAGGTATATTGATATGCAATTTATATAGATATATATTGAGATATTTCCCTAGTAAGAATCCTGGAATTCTTCTAAATTCTTTTTTTTTAATATTTATTTATTTTATGTATATGAGTACACTGTAGCTGTACAGATGGTTGTGAGTCACCATGTGGTTGCTGGGATTTGAACTCAGGACCTTCAGAAGAGCAATCAGTGCTCTTAACCACTGAGCCATCTCTCCAGCCCCTCTTCTAAATTCTTAACTTAAGAAGCACATCGAAAAATAGGGTATAGAACTAAACAGAGAATCCACAACAGAGGAATCTCAAATGGCCAAGAAGCACTTAAAGGAATGCTCTAAGTCCTTAGTGGTCAGAGAAATGCAAGTCAAAATGACCCTGAGACTCCACCTTACACCAATCAGAATGACTAAGATCAAAACTTCAGTTGACAGCACATGTTAGCAAGGACATGGAGAAAGAGGGACACTCCTCCATTGCTGGTGGGATTGCAAACTGGTACAACCACTCTGGAAATCAATCTGGAGGTTGCTCAGAAAATTGGAAATAGATCTACCTGAAGACCCAGCAATACCACTCTTGGGCATATACCTAAAAGATGCCCCATGATGCCACAGAGGCATGTGTTCCACTATGTTCATAGTAGCCTGTTTGTGATAACCAAAAGCTAGAAACAAATCAGATGTCCCACAACAGAAGAATGGATACAGAAAATGTGGTTCATTTACACGATGGAGTACTACTCAGGTATTAAGAACAAGGACACCCTGAGTTTTGCAGGCAAATAGATGGAACTAGAAAATATCATCCTGAGTGAGGTTACTCAGACCCAAATAGACATGCATGGCATGTACTCACTAATAAGTGGATGTTAGTTTAAAAAGTACAGAATACCCAGGATACAAACCACAGAACTCAAAAAGGTCAACAAGCTGAAGGGCCCAAGTGAGAACGCCTCAGTCCCACTTGGGAGGGAGAAGAAAGCAAACGCAAGGTGGGAGGGAGAAAAAGAGGGAGGGACCTGGGAGGGAAAGTGGATGGGGAGGGGAGAAAAGGGGAACCTGATCTGGTATTGGGTGAGGGAAAAGGGCTGAAGCCCTGAAGACCAGCAAAAAGAATGGAAACAGGCAACCTCAGGAGGTAGAAGGTTGAAGGTACCCTCCAGAATGCACCAGAGACCTGGCAGATGAGAGTCTCTCGGCACTCAAAGGGAGGGACCTTAGATAAAATGCCCTACAGTGGGGTGAGGGAACTTGTAGAGCCACCTCCAGCAGGAAGACAGGGCATCAAGTGAGGGATCCCACAGTCAGTACTCTGACCCATAATTGTTCCTGTCTGAAAGAACTGCAGGGATGGAAATGGAGAGGAGCCTGAGGAAAAGAAAGTCCAGTGACAATCCCAAAGTGGGATCCAGCTCAAGGGGAAGTCCCAAGGCTTGACGCTATTACCGAGGCTATGGAGTACTCACAAAAAGGGACCTAGTATGACCGCACTCCGGAAGACCCAACAAGCAGCTGAAAGAGTCAGATGCAGATATTTACACCCAACCAATGGACAGAAGCTGCTGACCCCTGTGTTGAATTAGGGAAAAACTGGAAGAAGCTGAGGAGGAGAGCGACCCTGTAGGAGGACCAGCAGTCTCAATTAACCTAGACCCCAAGATCTCTAAAACACTGGACCACCAACCTGGCACCATATGATATGAGCAGGCAGCTGAAATGAGGCCCCCAACACACATACAGCAGAGCGCTGTCGGGTCTGTGTTCAGTCAGAGATGATGCACCTAACTCTCAGGGGACTGGAGGCCCTAGGGAGTTTAGAGGTCTGATGGGGTGGAGGGTGGGGACATTCTCATGGAGACAGAGGGGCGGGAGGAGGTATGGGATGTGGAAAAGTTGGAGGGTGGACAGGGTGGGGAATAAAATCTGGAGTGTTAGATAGATAGATAGATAGATAGATAGATAGATAGATAGATAGGCCAGGCGGTGGTGGCGCATGCCTTTAATCCTAGCACTTGGGAGGCAGAGTCAGGCAGATCTCTAAGTTGAGGTCAACCTGGTCTACAGAGTGAGTTCCAGGACAACCAGGGCTATACAGAGAAACCTTGTCTCAAAAAACAAAACCAAACCAAAACAAACAAACAAAAATACCCAAAAAATAAAAATAAATAAATAAATAAATAAATAAGGATTAAATAAATAAAAAAAAAAAAAAGAAGAAGAAGAAGAAGACGCACCAGTCAGGGAGACACCATTGAGACCAAAAGCCACATGGCAGGAACCTCTAGAAACCTATTGGTTCACACTAAATCTGTGCTTTTAATGCAAAAATGAGTTTTTCCTTCCACAATGTGATATTTAAGAAAGAAATATTTTAAAAAGTGAATTGTGGTTTGGCACAATACATTTAAAATACGCAGGCCTCTCCAGGCATCTATCAAACTATTGCCTTCCGTGATTCCACCAATGCCTTACAAAGGCTGCACACACTCTTTCACGCTGTCTGAATAACGCTGTACAGTACATAGCCCAGATGGGTTCCCTCTTCTTAATTTGTGTTACACTTGCTTTTAATCTACGTGACATGGACCAATTAAATTTAGAGCGGCATCAGAGAAAAAGAGCAGGGGGAAGGGAGGGGGCTCAGCTGTTGCGCACTTGCTGCTGCTCCTCTAGAGGAGCTGAACTCATTCCCTAGCACCCACGATGGGCAGCTCTGAACTGCCTATATATAGCTCCCAGGGGATCCAAGGCCCTTTTCTGGTCTCCTCAGGTCCCTAGGCACACACGGTACACTCATGGACATCCACAAAATGACAAGGAATCTTTTATGAAGGAGAGAAAAGGAACAGGGAAGATTGAGATCACAGTAAGGGGGTGTGAAACTTTACCTTGTTACACCCACCATCCTTCCAGGCATCATCCTCACCAGGTTTTCTCTGACAGCAAAAAACGCTGCATGAGGTCCCCCATAGCCCAGTGGCACTCCAAATCTCTGGGAGTTGCCCAAGGCAATGTCCACTCCAAACTCTCCAGGTGGCCTCAAAATACACAGTGCTAAAAGGTCAGTAGCGCAGCAGGTAAGGCTCTGGGGGGGAAAATGGAGAAGAGGTCAAGGTTACCACCACCTCCTGAGTGGGCAGGAGTTAGCTCTACTACAGATGGACTGGCTGGGAGGGGGCACTCCTGGGAATTCCATTTGCTTGTGGATTCATGCAAAGAATATTGACTGCGTGCCTACTGAGGGCCAGGGATTGGTGAGTGACAGTTATGAAGAGGAAGGAGTGGGGGAAGAAGATGTCACCATTCCACGTGACAATTACCAAAAGACAGACAGATATGGAAACCAGGACGTAGCTTCCTAAACCTCAACCAAGGGCTTACCTACCCCAGTCTGATGGGCTCTTTCTACGAGTTCCGAGAAGTCCTCCACCTTCCCCTCAGTGTCTGGATACTGGAACAGCACCCCACTGACATCTTTGCCACTGAAATCCATTTCATGGGGTAACTTCAACTCGACAAGCACGCCCCTATATCTGAAAGTACAAGGGAAAATTGGTCCTCTTTATTATGATGCGTGAATGCATGCATGCCCCTGTGTGTGTGTGTGTGTGTGTGTGTGTGTGTGTGTGTGTGATGTATTCATTAGTGCAGATACTCATGTGCCAAGTACATGTGTAGAAGTTAGAAGTAACTTTGGAGAGTGAACTCTCTCTTTCCATCATGGGTTATGGTGATAAAACTTGGGCTGTCAGGCTGGTGACCCATCTCTGGAGCCATTACAGCACTCCAGAAAGTGAAACTGGTGGCAGCTTGTCCCCAGAGAGATTGTATTCATTTTCTTCTCTTTTCCTAGGTGTGTGTCCAGCCTCACTCTTAGCCCACCTCATCTCATACCCGGCTCAGTAACAGTGGTCCACACCAACTCACATGCATGCTTCACTCTTCTATCTCTCTTCTGTCCTTCCCACTCCCCTCTCTCAACTCCCTGTGAGAACCTACTCCTGCCAGGTGCACCACATCCTAGAGCTAAAGATCCAACCCTTACAACAGAGCCATCTCTGTGACATTCCCAGCTCAGCTACGGTAAATGAAACGCATCCATATAGCAACAAGGATTTCCTTAGATTCTTAAAACCTTCTAACTACAACTCCAATCCCTTCCGAAGGGCAGTATGGGTCAGAAGAATGCCCCACATTGCCAAAGCAGAAAGCAGATGCAGTAATGACTGGCCCAGGGACGTTTCGGTTGCTAACAGGACTAAACGATGCAAAGGCACATAGGACTAATCAAACTGGTCCTTATATGTTGTGTGGTTTCCTTAGCAACAACATCTGTTCTAAGCACACAGGAGACCATGGCCAAGGCAGGCATGTGTGAGCTCTCTGCTTTTCCAACTGTCCAAAACATTGCTGGAGTTACGTTATTTCATCGTTTGTTGATATATTTATTTACTGTTAGACAGGTCCTCTCATTCTTTTCCTTCATGGTACTAGGCCTCAAATGAGGCCTATCGCTGAGCTATAGTCCGAATCTCTACTTTGGGACAGGTTCGTACTATGTGACAGCTCATTCTGGCCATAGATTTGAAATCCTCCTGCCTCAAGCTGATTTTAATATTTAAAATTTACCAAAAGTTAACAAAACAGCTTGGGAACTTACAATAGTGCAAAGGCCAATCAATGAATTCTGCTGTGTTTGTCCCTCAGTACAGATGAGGGGCTTGGCAGAAGCATCATGGGAGAAAGTTGGGGGGGAGCAAACTTACCAAATTCACTACAAAGCAGGTTCACTTCCAACCAGACTGGAAGTAGGAAAGAAAGACAAGGTAGAAATAATATGATATTACCCTTGGCTCAGAACACAAATTAAATCAATTACTTGGCTCGAGTCTGGACAACAGCTATCGTCTGTGGGTGGCAACGAGGATCAACGAAAAATTTCTTCCTCTTGTTATGTCTGTTGAAAAGAAAAAGCACATTTAAACTTGAAGATATCCAAAGGAGTTTCCAAATATCAAAGAAGTTTTTTTTTCCTTCTCAGGTATTCTAGTTTGGCCTCCAACTCTATTCAACTTCTGATCCTCCTGCCTCTGCCTCCACGGTGCGGAGTGTGAGCCTTTATGGCTAGTGTAGGTAGTGCTGGTGATCTACCTGGTTAAGTTCTCTACCAACTGAGCCACTTCTCCAGCACCAAAAGCAGTGAGGGAAACTCTAAGCATACTATAAAGAGAACTGAGCAAAGAGTGACTCATAGTTCCTGATGGCAATCCAGTGAAATTCAACCCTGTTCCAACGTAACTTAACAAAACTCAATTCAGTTTTAAAAAATCAATACCATGATAAAAAGAAAAGGAACAGATATTAGGTATAAGGGGAAACTGAAACCACTACAAAAAAAAAGTCTCATAAAGTAAAGTCTCATAAAGTAATATATCTCGTTGTCACAAGAGGTATTTTAGCTTAGAGTCTCAGGTGGGCAGAAACAAGTCAGACCCTGCCTTCTAGCTTCTACATGTGTATCATGGCATGCATGTGTGCATGCACACACACACACACACACACACACACACACACACACACACACACACTTGAACTCTTCTGGTTGCTTCACAAAAGCTAATCTATATGCAGACCTAAGGAGAAAGAATCAGTTACTGAGGGAGAGCATCCCATCACCACAAGGCAGCCCAAAGCTGGCCCTGCAGGGCAGGCAGGAAACCCTCCGCCCAAACAATCAAATACGCAAAGAAATAGACCGCAACGTCTGAGAGGATGAGGTCAAAGCTACAGAGGGGCCAGGGTTGTGTCTTAGCTGCGAGAGTGTTTGCCTAGCATGTAACAGACCCTGGGTTTGAATCTTGCACTTTTTTATATATATAGTATATAATATAATATAGTATAATATATATGAAGTATATAATGTATATGTATAATATATAAGAAATATCAGAAGTTCAAGGCCAACCTCAGCTATACAGTGAATTCCAGACCATCCTGGATGACAGCCTGCCTAAAAGGACAAAGAGTAATTTTAAAATCCAGAAGGAGGGAACAAAATTTACTAAAAATCAATAAAAAGCTGAGAATAGTAACAGAGAACATACATAGATTACCATCCAGTGTGCCTGTTGTCTTCTATGAAGAACCTGAATTTACCCTCAGTGTTGCTAAGGAAGCAGAAGGGCCCATCAGAGTGGGATCTACCACAAGGATTTTCATACTTCGAGGGAGCCTGTACCTGCCTCTATCCTACAGCACCATTATCTGTGGAAGCCAAGAAATAAACTCACTTGGGCACTCGGGGACAGAGGCTCCAGTTCTTAGGAAACACCACAAATGTGGGCACATTTCCCAACCTACGTGTGAATTCTTCCAGGAAGGTATGTTCCAATACTCTTCCGAGACAAAGACTGAAGGAAGGGGGGCTGTAGAGTGACTGTTAACTGTACCCCATGACCTGGTAACTTCTGGAAATGGATGCTCAGGAAATAAGTAGAATTCCTGAAGAAGATTTATCTTAGGGGCATGCATAGTAATTTCTAGTAACAGAAGACAGCGCACACAAACTAAATGTGTATAGGCAGATGTGAAGTTAAATAACCACAGCACTTCCATGCCACTTCCAAGTTTGGTGGCTCCAAGGGGATCTGACACTTTCTGACTTCCTTAGGCACCTGTGCACATCACACACACACACACACACACACACACACACACACACACACACAC
>JADRCD010213476.1:0-41339 GCA_019843815.1 Montemys delectorum
CTATTACCATGAGACAAATTCTCCTTCTAAATTATTTTCTCTTAGATATTTTGTCAGAATGATGAAAATCTAACTTTATACAGACTGAATAAATTAGGAAGGTATGTTGTATGAATTTCTAGAGAAGTAAGAGTTGAGCTTAAGGAGTCACACAATTTGATGGAAGAGCTTGGAATTTACCTAGTGACAGGCAGCAATGCAAGGTGATAGATAGCAAAGACAGGAACCAAGTGAGGTTTCAAAAAGTTATTTGGATGTGGCTTACAGAAAGATTGCCCTTCCTCAACTTACCTATAGGGATGGGTCATCTACTTGGTTAAACAGAAGAAAGGAGAAGGAATGAAAACTTGTATTAATCAGTAAGTAATCTGTCCATGTTCCAATTTCCTCTTGCTTTAGTTGTGGATGGATATATACATACATACACAGACACAGATACAGACACACACACACATACACACACACACACACACACACACACACACACACACACACCAGAACACACACCAGAACACTGTGGTACAAATACATCATAGATGCAACTTAAAGAGCTAATCTTTAGTTGGGATAATTATTTCAGAGGATTCGGTCCATGTGCTTAAGCGTAACATCACAATGAACAGACACAGTGTATGGTTTACTTCATGAAAATTGGAAAGCAGAGAAAGAACAGTCAGGGTCCAAGCATCAGTTGCCCCAAAGGGTCTGCCCTCAGCATCCCACTACCTCTAGCTATGACTGAACAGGTGGAGTTTCCAGTCTCCTGCCTCGAAAATACCAGCTGGAAAAACAAGTTCAAAACATAAGCCTGTGGGGAGGGTATTTCCTATTCACATAATAGTAGTGTACACCTGGGCAGGAACAGATCCTCCTAGCTCTCTCATGATGGAAACTCTAAGATTTCCTAGAACTTTCACAATTCCATCACTATTCAGGAGTCTAACAATAAAGTCTCGTTAGAGACACAAGGCAAGCTCTTGGGTGAGAGCCCCTATAAAATAATCAAAGAACAATTTACACACCTCTAACATAACAGAACATGACGATGGTACAAAGCAGACGTTTTAATTGGCAAAGGGAGAAATAGAGGGATTGGAAGTAAGAATCAGATCGGAACAAGGCAAAGCACATCATAGTACCTACCAAAGGCTGTCACTCCTTTCTGTCTTGGAAAGGTGCTCTTCTGCTGTGGGCTCCCACAACCCTTCCATGTTTTTTCCCTCAGGATCACTCCGTTTATTGCTTGTCATGTTCCTAAGTAGACATTTCACATCACAACTTTTCTGGTATCTTAGAGCCTCCACTGCAGACCTAGACTTCATTTTTACAATTTCACATACCATCTTTTTCTCAGGGGGTCTTTGGAGGAAATCTAATCCTGTTCCACACTGTCTAAATTGCAAGGGCTTCCTTTGAAATCATGGTAGAAGTCCCCATGGTCTTGTCACACATTCTATGTGGCTGAAAAACAAACAAAGAAACCAAACAAACAAACAGTCTCAAGTGGATCATGCCAAGGTTGCTACCAGGTAGGAGGTCACAGTTCTCCTTGGATAGTTGCTGTTGTATCTTCTGGGGGCCTGGGTAGATGAACTCAAGACTACAGTTCCTCATATTTCCTTGTACAAGCAAAATGGATTTGTCTTCTCAAATTGAAGACAATGTTGTTAAAATGAGCAATTTTATATAATTTTATGCCATGGGGTTCGTGATGGGTAGGGGCTAGCTTTAAAGGATTCTTTCTAAATGTCCAAGTATAAAATAACTCAAGTTTTTTTTTAAAATAGCACCAGTGTCTGTAACAATATATTTTCATGGTTTCACTCTTTTCTAGCCATTCTGTATCTTTTTAAATCAATACTTTTCTCATTGTCTCGGGCCTTTTGTTTGTTTGTTGTTGTTGTTGTTTTGTACTCTCATAAGTCTTAGTGATCAAAAGGCAGTCATCCATAACCATGCCATAATCTGAATCCTATAAGATGCTTAATTTTCTTCCACCACAAATTAGTTTAAAACTCAGCTTCCCCTCAAGTTTTAGGAGAGAGAAAAATGAGGACAGATTCGCTGTTCACATGTTACCCAAGTGGCTTTTAGTCCACTGTCCACAGGAATCTCGTGCTTGCTTCTGTTGCCACGAGCTTTCTGAGGTCTCCAGAATCCCCTGTCCAGCCCCACCTACACCATTTGTGAGGGGCCCATGTCTCTGAATCTTCCAGATTCTTCCTACGACTGCAGTCTAAATGGCCATACTTCTGGTACAAGTGTTCTGTGCTGATCGCTTGTGGATTACCCCAAAGCAAAATTGCTGGCAGAGGAACCCAAAGGGAAATGCTAATCAGACATTAATGCTATCTCACAGGGTTCCACCCATTCTCACTTGGCCCTATGTGCTTTTACAGACTATCAAGGGGGCAAGGAGGCTGGTTAAGGAGAGTCACTTACATCATGGCAGCTTGGAAGCAGAAAGAGTGATAAGGGACCTAGATAGGACATCTTCAAGGGTTCTTACTGACTTCCAGCTAAGTTCACCTCAAAAAGTGTCTGTATCCTCCTCAAGCAGTGTTACCGCCTGGGGCATAGTACTCATAACATGAGGCTGTGGGGGTCATCACATCTTGAAATGAAAACCTATTTGAAATCTGTATTTACTTCTCTGTTGCCTCCCAAACTTGTGGGTTGCTGGGCCTCACTGGAGTCTATACATTCTCCTGTTTCTACACTTTATATTCTATTTCAGAACTCCACTCAGTTCCTTCCTATATATCTGTCTAGATCAAAACACTGATCACCAACCTCTGTAGAGGTTGAGGTACAGTTTCTACCATAACTCAACCCATCGTTACCAACCGTTTCATCTGTTTCTACACATATAAAGTACCTCCTTTACTAAACATAGGATAAACATTCTTTTTGCCATTAATGTATAGTAGCATGTATTGTGTTTCCTATTTTGTGCATGCATTCATATACAATGAAAATCGAAGAACAGAACATATATGTAACACAGAACCGAGAAGTATGAAAGTTATACTGACATGTGGAGCCAAATAGTGAGATTAATACTTTGGCCCAACCCTTTATCAGTTGTGTGGCTATAGGAAAGTGGCTTAAACCAACCTATATACAGGTTTTCATCACTGAAGCAGGACGGTAATAAGATCTATTGTATAAGAATGCTCTGGGGCCTAACCAAGATAATGTTTATTAAAGGATAATATCAAATAAGTAGTGGCCATGTTTAGTTTTTATTAGTAAGGATGAAACGGCAGTGCTAATCTTGAAAGTGGGTCTACATGCATTATTGTATTTGGTGGTTAAACCTTCAACCATAGGATGATTAATGCAAATATGGATTTAACCATTTTATCAAGCAAATATTACTAGCAAATACTTGCTAGAAAATATTAGGCATTTAATTTTGTACAAAAGGTGAATCTTTTAAAGATTTACTTGTTTTTATCTTAAATGCATGTGTGAATGCTTACGTGTATATATGGGTACCATGTGCATGCCTGGTGCCTATGGAGGCCAGAAGAAGGCATCGGATCCCTCGGAACTGGAGTTATGGGCCATTGAGGGCAGAGTGAAGTTGATGCTGGGAACTGAACCTAGATCATCATGAAGAGCAGAGTACTAGAAGTGACACAGTACTAGAAGGTGAATTGTTAATGGAAATTCTAAAGCAATTTTGAATTTACATTCAATAAAAATTTACAGAGGTATATTTGACATTGTTTTAAGGCTATATGTGCATAGGTATGTGTACACACATCCATGTATTCCTGTAGAATGAGTGTATATATACCCTTCAGGCTACAGAAGTTCCATGGCTTTAATATTTGAGAGGTTAAATTTCTTTTGTTTTTTTTTTCCTTTGAACATTTTTATCCATTATTTAATATAGTTTAGTTCAGTTCACATAGGGTAATTTTATATCTAATTAACTCATTCATCTTTTCCCTGCCTTATGTATTCAAAGGAAAGTGTGGTTTGGGAAATGAATTTTTAAGACTCTTAGAACGGTTCTACAGAAATCTGTGGCAGAGCTGCTATTTCTCAGTCAGATTTTTATGCATAATTTAAGAGGTAGATAGAAGGGAGTTCTTTTAAAGATTTGTATGTACAGACAGGATGCTATCTGATCCTTTCATAGATCACATCAGACAGGAAACACATTGCTCTCAAGAGCCAGGTAATAACTTCATTTCCTTACGTTCTTGTGTTGTATCAAACTACAAAAAGAGAGTTATTTTGTAGTTGATATCTAATTTTTAGTGATCAAAAAGGCAGAGGACAGAGTTTTAGTTTTGTTCTCATGAGGGGTTGCTTCGTACAAAATGAGTCAGTATGAAGAAGAAGATATTAGACTCTAGGAAACTTTCAAATGCTAATGGAATTATTCTTCATATCTGCATTAAAATTGAGTTGCCTGAATCATAGCATTTAAGGATGGGTACATTTCTTTCCTTTCAGTAGGATGAGATAAATATAAAACGAAGCATATAAGGACTGCATTTGGAGGAAGGGATCATAAATACCTGAGAAGTACAAGACCACTGTGAAAAGCAGATCTCTGGGTGGTCTGTTAGTGTTAATAAATACTTGGTTTAGATAGTTTTCTCAGATGGCTTGGAGATTTGTCTGTAAAACTAAAGTTTAGGAGAGGAGCATCACTCTAGGAGAAGTTGACACAACATTTTCCATGGTTTGGAAAATGTTTGAATGTACATGTTTGATTAAAAAAATGGATCAATATGTGTAGATAACACAACTGTACAATAGGAAAGAATAGTGGCTTGGTACAAAGCCTATGAGGGTCTAAATGCTAGGCTTAGGTGCTGGGGTATCATTCTCCCTTCCTTAGTTTTTATTCTCATCCATCCACTTCTTTTCCTAACCTTTGTGGCTTTCCCTCTCATGTCTTGAGATTTCGGTATGATCAGTAGTAAGACTCCTATGCCGCTATAGAACGTCACTGAGGGGTCAGTGCTAGCAATCACTTTCATTTATAGTTTGAATTCATAGCAAGATGACTATAGGGAAGGAACTTGTCTTCATATGGACTCCTAGAGGTGGAACTTGAGAGATGGAGAAGCCCTGTGCTATAGCTGATGATGTCTCACTAGAAGTGACTTGTAACAGGCTCTGAAGCAGAGCACAGCAGAGCATAGCAGCCAACTAACTACCAAGACAGAAATAAGAGCGGAGACAGTGGCCACAAGGCAACGTAAATGAGTCTTCTGCAGAGAGAGGTTCTATTCTTATGATCTGTGTTTGGAGTAATGGCCGAGACTTAACAGGTGAATTAAAATAAATTGATAATAAAAAAATCTTTAGATCACTATTTTGAGGCCATCTTAGAGACATTTATTTGTACTTAGACATCCTTAAGTAAGAAGTAGGTGTTCTAAGACTATTTGATATATTGCAGAGCACTGTGTAAATTGAGTTTAGAGAAGGATTTTTTTGAAACAATTATTTCTTAGGAATAACAGATTTATAGATAAAATTTATAAATTACACCACTATGAATTAACTTAAAGGGAAATACCAAATGTATTTGACAGTATAAGTCAGAGTCAATTTGTATTTGTCATACTGGTAAGAAAATTAATGAGTTATAATTAATTGCAAAAATATGCCATAATTGGAGTGGATATTTAAAGAAAAAATGTAATTTTTTTTTCAGTGAGCAGAAGAGGGGCACACTAGGCTTAGCATATACAAAGATGTCACATAGAAAAGCAGAACTCTTCATCTTCTCTTTGTGGTCAACAAGATTAATATAAGGACAGTCAGCCTGATTGACGACAGCAGTTTAATGTCAAAGAGCGTTTTTTTTTTCTAAACAACGCCATAAGGGACATCTTTAGAACAATGTATTACTATGTGACAAGATTTAATGAATTTAAGAATTTGCTGATGGTTTTTTAGTGCACTAGAAGGACAGTGCATCACCATAGGCTATGTAAAGAATCCGTTGGGTGAACTTGGTAGAATTACCTTCATACTGAGTGTACAGCTTTTCTTAGGCCGAGGAGATGGCTTACTGTTGAAGAGCGCTTGCTGCTCATGCAGAAGACCTGACTTCCCTGCCCATATGGAGTGGCTGTCAGCTATTCCAGCCCTAGAGAATCCAGGAGCTTCTGTGGGTGCCAACACACACACACACACACACACACACACACACACACACCCCTGTACAGATACACATACACATAATTAAAAAATAATTTTCTAAAATAGATTTTCTTGTTTTAAGATAATATTTTACATCCATAGGCTTCTGGTCCTACCCAGTTCCTCTGAAAAGTATTTCTGTTCTCTCGAGCTTTTTCTTCTCCAGAGAACAAGAGCGAAACTGAGCAAGGACAGTTTTAGGGCTTGAGATCAACACTCAAAGTTCTGCACTGTTAGTAATTTTCCACATTCACAGATGCTCGCTGACCCCACTTACAACAGATTTTTATCATTGCAAAATTTCTCTAATACTTTTCACGTCTCTTGTGGCAATTTTTTTTCATATATAATTGTAGTGAGCTTTTTATTTTAGTATTTAAGAGTATGGATTCCGGGGATGCTGTTTTTAAGTTTAGAGCAGCTGAAAATTCTACAGCGTGACTCACTTCACAGTGTTGAGAAGGTTGATGGAGTTAAGTAGCCTGACTGTGAGCATGCAGAAGGAAGAGCCTGGGCCTGGACACTCCCTTAGAAAGGACTTAGAAGGGCAGCTTGATGGTCTGAAGGAGTAAGGAAGCCACTTTTGTGGATTAGGTTCCAAAGATCGTACAGCTTCTCTGCACAAATGGAGAGAGGATTCTCTCCAGCCAGAGAGGCATCTACGGAATTTATAGGTTCTTCTTCACTAGTTTTGAGTAACCCATTTCTTTTAAGAACTGTAGGTTAACTATCAAATGCAAGCAGTTCTGAGAGTTATGTACAAAATCCTAATCACAACTCTAAGCAGGGTCATAACATCCTAAAGGGTCAAGATGAACATTCTCTGCCCAGGGAATTCTGAATAGGGGCATAGTATCCCCACAGCCATGAAGGGAAGGGAAATCAAAGTATTTTTCTTCGTACTATATGTCAAGTCATTGAAATTCTTTGAAACTTGAAATTATAAAATGTCGATGTGATATAAATTAGACACATTGCTGAAGTGTGAAGTGCCCCGTGTGCACCTGTCATGGTCAGGGTTGAATGGCACTCTCTTAAGAGCCCTATCCCCAGTGCTGTGAGGTAAGTAATCTTTTGTCACATACAATATTGAAACTGTAAACTTAGAGAAATCGTACTACTGAAATGAAGACTTGCCTAGGATCTTAGCACAACCCTCTGAGTCAACAACAGCTGTATACCCAGCAATGGGACTGCCATCTCCACAACATCTGACAACGCCCACTTCTGTACTTTATGTATTTAGACAATTTCTTTCTCCTGTCCATCATTCTTCCTTTTGGATGTGCTCAAAATCACTTATTCAGTTTGCACTGAGTATTCAATGAACAAAGAAATTATTTTCTTTGACTTCCTTTTTGAGAATGGGCTTCTATGCATACATGTGTGTATATGTGTGTGCACTTGTATATGTGATATACACATGTATATTCATGTGGAGGCCAGAGGTTGATGCCAGTTCTCAGTCCTCACCCTTAGTCACCCTCCACCTACTTTTTGAGATGTGGTCTCTTACTGACCCCCTTGCTTGCTGGCTGGCTAAAGTGGCTTCCTAGCCAAGCTCAGGAATCCTTTGGCCTCTGCCAGCCCAGTTCTAGGGTTAAATACATGTATCATCACATCCCACACTTGGCTTTTTATGTATGTGCTGGGATCCGAACTCATATCTTCACATAAGCACTTTACTCACTGGCCATCTACCCCTTCCCTTCATACTAATCCTTAATTATTTCTTAATTAGATGTGTTTTAGCCGAATTAACAAAATAAGATGTATTTAATGTGGCTTGAAGTGTACATGTGTGCACATGCATATGTGCATATATTACATACAATTCATGTGCCAAAAGAGACCTGATAAAGCATTCAAAGTTCAAATCTCTTTGCCTGGTCTTCAGTTATATAGCTCTATATCTTACTCAGTATAACTGTAGGTATACTGGGCTTGAACTGTTCAGGAGATGTCAAAGTTGACCCCTCAATTTGGGGCCTTATGAATTGTATAGGTGACATACCACCTATAACATATTCATGAGTGCTTAAAATAAGGAGTCAAGACAAAAGCTTCATCTCTTCATTATATTAAATGTGTCTTTTCTTCAGTTGAATTTTTAAGTAGACAGCCAGAACATAAGACTGGATGCCCCATGGCACATTGTAGCCACAGATTTGTACTTCTGAGATTTCAGTCATTGATGCTAGTTTCAAGCGTGAGTGTTCACAGGGCATTCAAGCCCTTCAGATTGCAAAGATTCAAATATTTCAGACCCAAAGCTCTTCAGTGTTTAGCATTGTGACCTTCTCTGGGGAGCATAACTTATTTTGTTATGTAAATTTTTAAAAATTCTCCTTGCCTTGGCAGAATATACTTTTAATTATTGTGTAAAAGGAAGTTCATCATCATCAAAACTAACCAGCTGGGGGTTGGGTAGAAGAAGAATGGTGTGATTATAACTGGGTGCCAGGAGGGATCAGAACTGTTCCGTGTCCCTACAGTAGTGGTAGATTTACAGATCTGTATAGTCATTTTATTCTGAGGAAATATGAATAAGGTGGGTGGGTTTTATTGTATTAAGTATCCTGGGGAAAATCATAATGGATTCCCTTCATTTTTCTCATTAGTCTACAAATCTACAATTTTCTCAATGGAAAAAGTACCACTTTAGGCTAAGTTGGACCTGATAGTGCACATCTGTAATCCTAGCACTCATGAGAGAGATGGAGAAGGGAGACCATTTTGGTTCATGATTCAGAAGCCACTCTGGTCAACATACAGAAATCCTCTCTCAGAGAAAATGAAGTGAGGAGTTGGGAAAGAGAGAAAATGATATCAAAATTTTCATAAAGCATGCTACAAACAAAAGTATTCAAAATAAGACAAAACATGATATATTAATCCAAGATTCTCACATGTTGAAAAAAAACTGACATAGTTTGTTCCTTAAATCTTCTATGAGATTTTTTAAAAAGGGATAAGTGTTGTACTATATATTTTATCTTGTTTGGGGGTTTCTACCCTGCCATGGACCATTTAGTTCCCAGATAAAACCCTTTATATTTATGATAAACGTTTAAAGCACCAGAGCTTGGCAGATATCAACTTTCTAAGGTGTTAGTATCTCCTTTACTATCAATAACCCCGAGTTATAACTTGGCATGTTCCATCTGGGCCACTCTTTCTCCAACTGGCCTGCCCTCATGGCCGGGTTTTCAAGGGTCTTCTATCCCATGGCGTCTTCTCCTCACTCTACCCTCTCTCTCTTCCCTCTGGTGGTCCTCCTCAAACCCCAAGCTTGGGAACCAAAGTTCCACCTACTTTGCTTCTGCCCAGCAGTAGGGAAGAGGTAAGCATCTGCCAGACCTTGGGGGCATTACAATACATAGCCAAAGACCAAACCTCAACAGATAAGCCCTTAAATGTTTACCTACTTTTTATATTACACTCCGTTCCCAGCACTTATTTGTACATGCGTTCAGGAATATGATCTTTTATTCTTCATAAGATGACAGTGGTAGTCATGAAAGCGAGGGCTCTTTGCTGTTTAGCTCTGCAGTGCCAGTATGGCAGTTCTTTTCTTTGGCTACATCTTCAGACAAAAGCAATAAAGCCATTGATGTTTGTTTTTAAAGTAGTGAACTGTCTCTTACAGAACAAACTTCATTAAAATTCAGAAGTACTGGAACAATTCTTCTTAAAAATTAAGTAAAACTGTTTATCTAGAGAGATAGATCACAGATGATATAAGTACCATTCTGGTGAAAGCTGAAGGATTTTGTGGCTTCTTAAGATACTAATGTCCTGAAATTGAAAATCTTTGATTCCTTTAGATGCAAATTGCCTTTTTATTGTATTTCCCCATGTGGAATAAATTAATAAGTATCAGCACTCATACAACCATCTACAACATGGATCCAACACCCACTTCTGCCCTCCAGGAACACTTTCACACATGTGGGATACATTCAACATAGAAACAAAGATGTATAATTAAATATTCTTAAGTTATCTTTACTAAAACATTGTTATAGTCTTTCGTCTAGTTTCTAGATGGTGAGGATGACAAGGAAGCTGGATTGAAGTGAGAAGGAATTTACTATTTAATATCACCCGTATAACATCTTATTATTAAGTAATTGGGAAGGGGGAGGAGCATGAGGATATGTAGGAAAAGTTAAGAATGATTCTAATTCATAAATGAAAATTTTCCGTATGGATGGGGGATTTCTTAAAGACAGTGGCTTAATTGCATTTTTCATTTGCCCGTCATCGAATGTAAAAGCATGTAATGGAACTCTAACGCCCACCTGTAGAAGCCTGTGAACACCGATTGCTTGGCGGCGGCGTAACTGTGGTCACTGGAAGGAGCAATGCTTGCAGACTTAAACGGCAGAATTGTCCTTCAAGTAGTACTTTAATTGTGTAGTGTCAGGACAGATAAAAAATGCAGAGATACTTTTAAAAGTATAAAATAAGAAATAAAAAATTAATCAAGATCTTGTTATCTAAAAGAGAGCAAAAGAAGAAGTTCACCACCGCTGAAGCGCTGGGGCTGACCCTTGAAGAAAGTAGAATGGGAGGGAGAAGTTTGTCATGGCAACCTCAAGGAAACAAGTATTTGTTTTTAGACTTGTTGCCAGTGCATTAGGCACAGAGTTATTACAATAATTGCATTTCTTACTAAACTGAGCTATTGATTTAACTTGTTGTGGCTTAAACCCTGTGCGAAGTAATAGGATTGGGGCACAGTGGGGTCAAGCAGACTTCTGATGAGGTAGCTGGGACACTTAACCTTTTTAGTCATTTAATATTTGCCTTTATGCCACTGAGCTACCGTTTGTACACATGCATATGTTTCTTTTCTCCTTAAGCTGGATAATGCTGATGAGCAAGCAGCCCAGATCAGAAGGGAACTTGACGGCCGGCTGCAGTTGGCAGAGAAGATGGCAAAGGTACGTTGTGTGTGCTAACTGCTCTGCCCTGTCTTGACACGTTTGAATGTGTGTTCGCCAAAATGACACAGCCAGACATGCCCACCATGAGTCATAGTTTGCTTTTCTATACTAATAATTTCTTAACCCAAAATGTCTAAATTCATATTTTCTAAATGGAGGACACTGTCTATCTGGGATTTCCATATGTAACATGTGAGTTGTCTAACTTCAATGATAGCCTTTCTAATAGTTTAAAAGAATCTGATTTCTTTTCTTACTGATAACTAGATCTAGAAGAGTTTTAATACTGCATGGAGAACAATAGACTCATGGAGAAGAATTTCCTTATAAAGATCTTATAAATTCCAAAACTCCCAGTGCACTGCTTGGAAAGTTGTGGTACCAACTAATATTCGACGGAATGATTGACATGTCTAAAA
Source organism: Montemys delectorum (assembly GCA_019843815.1). NCBI lineage: Eukaryota > Metazoa > Chordata > Mammalia > Rodentia > Muridae > Montemys > Montemys delectorum. The sequence goes on from JADRCD010213476.1 coordinate 11,552, forward strand.
TGCAATTTGAAATGTATAAGATGGAATCTGACAGATAAAAATGTGTTTTCTTTTAGAGTTCTAGTTATTTTACTTACATACCCACTGTTTCTGAGAACAGAAATCTATTTAAGACAAAAGCAATTTTTTTTTTTTTCTAATAATTTGGGTGTGTGCCTGGATGTGTCTTAGCCATCACAGCTATTCTTTGGTGTGAATTGACAGATTAATTTATTTCAATGATATAAAAATTTTAATTCTTCGTAGTAAAATTAAGGTGACACTGCTGTGGATTTCTCAGCACACAAGTCTTCCTTCTGCTGAGCCCAACTAAGGCGTTCTTAGGTAGAGCATCTCCACTCCGCGTCTCTTTTACCCTCACTTCCTCCATCTTTCCTTCCTTCCCTTCCTCTTCTCCCTTATATGACCCTTCCTGCCCCCGTCTTTCCTGCTTTTTCCTCTCTCTCTGTCCCCCCTCTTTGCCCTCCCTCCCTCCTCCTCCTACCTCTTTCTTCTCTGACATGGATATCCACATTCACAAGCGTTTGCTACAGAATGTGAATTTGTCTGTCCACCTAAACAGACTTTCTACAGTACTGGGAATATTTTATATACTGACTCCAACAGCTACATTTTGTACTTCTGCCAAGGAAAAAATATATTTATGATCACATTTCCAGAGTGCTAATACTCTGCCTATCTAAATTTAATGCTACACAGCAGATTGAGATATTGGAAAGAAAAAGAGAAAGACAACAGAAATTGGAGAATAGGTTTGGTAGGAACCAAGTGTGAACCGTGGCAGATTTCTAGAGGGACAGTCTCCAATGACTGACCATGTGGGGTGCTCTGAGTAAGAGGCTGAAGAATGGCATTCATATGCAGAGCAGAGTTTAAAGAAAGTGCCTTCCTGCTGTCCCTAGATATTGATAAAGGCACTGAACCATCCAAGAGAGTGCATTGTGCAATTCACTGCATAGAAATTCAGAAGTTTGAAGTTACTGCAAGTGCTAGAATTTAAACTGTCTTACTTGAAGTGTTAGACTCATGTTGAACATGTCTAAAATACCGGTTGCCTTTCTTTCTTGTAAGCCAAAGGCTAGGAAAGAATCTAGAGAGAGGTCTAGATATAGCCCTACTGCAACTTACTTAGAAGTTGCACTTGTTTACCCAGAGGCCAGTCTACATTTGCTTGTTTTCAAATGCAGATTGACTAATGTTATAGATGACTACAGATAAAGAGGAAAGTCTCAGATTTGTTCTCAAGTTCGTGTCTATGGAGAATGCGTTTTTTACAAACCCTGCCCCGAGAATCAAAAGATTGGATTGGCATTGACCAAGAAGGCTTCCCTCTCAGACACCCCGGTGGTCTCAGTACAGATGTGGCCTGTTGGGAAAAGTATGGCGAAAAAAGTGAACCGTATGAAATTAGAAGAGTAAAAGTCCTCAAAACTGCAAAACGTTTTAGCAGAAACAACATAGCATGTTGAACAGGTTTCATTGTTCTCCGCTTTGAATAGAGCAAGCCAAGCCCTCAGAATCCTCCTCAAAAGACTAATTCAGCAGCGCACTGACCTCGTTGATCGACGCTTCTTTCGTTACCCCGTGATCCACAAAGGCAGTTGGTAGTGTGGGTTCTATAGAAGAGGCTGAGGCTTTGGACCATTATACACTTCTCCAATATCAGAGATCTGCTGCATGAACAGAATAGGTCACAGGCACATCCTGGCCTCCAGAGTTGGTTTTTCCCTACATTTGCTACCTCCTTGGTCTGATAAATTCAGACTAGTGATGCATTACCAGTTTGCAATCAGGAGCACCCCTTTCCACACTTCATAAAGCAGTGTAAACATTATAATGGCAGTAAAACCACAGGACAGAAATTTGTGTCACATAATAGGGATATTGATCTTTATTATTTTAGGTAAGGAACAATTAGAAGTAGGAAAAATGTTGACAACGCTGGAAAGGCCAGTAGCTGAGTCCATGTTTACTTTTAGATGTTCAGTAGTCTTCAAAAGTATTTTCTTTTTTGATGTGTCTATTTATTGAACAATATTTGCTGGATACCCACTGTTAGCAGCAACCACTATCTCGAGTGCTTAAGATATAGCTGTATAAAAATAATTTCCTTGGTCTAAAACACGGCAGAACTATTCCTACATGCCAAATATAGCTTATATAATATTTGGGAGAGCCTGTGATAAGTGATTAATTCCGTTTCTAACCCATGGAAAGTGATCGTTATGACCAAGGAAACAGATCCATGGGTTTGGCTATACAGGAAGAAAATGAGTGGTCATGCGACCAGGGTAGACCAGCTCTGACTGAATTGTGCCAGTTTTCCTGTTACTCAAAAAAAAAAAAAAAAAAAAAAAAAAAAAAAAAAATCTTGGCATCATGTTTGACTTCTTTGTTTCTCTCCCACTTCCTGCAAGATTTCTTAGGAAATCATGTTACCTCTACTTATTTTTTCATACAGGATCTCGCTATAGCCAAGGGTAACCTCAAAGTGTAACCTAACCTTTCTGCTTCAGCCTCTTGAATGCTGAGACTTTAGGCACAAGCCGCCACTCTCTGCTTGCTGCCACTTTTGAAATATTTCCATGAGATGACAGTCATCACCATTTTTCCTCTTCTGCTTGGATCCGTTCATCACTGTCTCAGTCACAGGGGTAATTGTCCCATCCTTTAACTAGTCCCCATGTCAGTGACAATAAAATGCTCTCAAGGTCTGTAGGGTATTGTGTGATTGGTTTGCTTTCCGCATGACCTTAAATACCTCTAAGCTCTGGCCTTTGCTCAGTTCATCTCAACTTTCATGGTCCCTTGCCGTTCTTGCTCCAAAGTCTTTACCCAGACCTGTTCTCATTTTTCCAACCACTGTCCAAGTGGAAACTCAGAATGCGTCTTCTCTGTACTGTGTAGGCTTTCTAGAGAAGCAGAACCTACAGGAATACAGATAGATGAGGAGGAAGGAATAATGTCTTCTACACGTGTCTGCCAGTGTATCTATATGGCAGCTGGGAAATTCAGTTAAGAAGAAATATAGCCTTGAGTCTGCAGCTGAAGAGTGGCCTGTAGTAGGGAGATAGAGATTCAAACAAGGTTTCTATGCTACAGTCTTGAGGCAGAATCACTATTCTCTAGGACTTAAACTCTGTTCTTAAGTTCTTTAAAACCTAGCTGAGAAAAAGGCTTACCTTCATAGAGTCATTGCATAAGTTTTACTGGGAAGATATGAGCAAATATTTATTCAGGGTACATGGGGCATTGGTGACACACTCACAGTAATATGCCATTCAAATCCAGCTTAGTGAACCAGTAAGGTTTCGTTTTTCCCCCCCTCAGGGAGGCATGAGTAAGAAGTTACTTAATGGAAAATGATTGGCTTCCAAAAAAACCGCATCCCTGAAAAACCCTACCCCAGCATTAGTGACAGTCTCCTGAAAGCTGGAAAGATAAAAAGCTGTTCTGGTTTTACTTTATACTCTTTAACTGGAAATCGCTAGAATTACAGGCAGCCAGGGCAGAGTTACATGCCACTGTAGGGGTGGGTTTGCAGGAGGGAAAAATGGCTGACATCTCAGGAGAGGTCTTCTCAGTGCCAGTAATCATAATTGCTCTGATTTGTTTGGGTGTAATTGGCCACCTCACACCCAGAGGGAATGTTCCAAAGTAGACCATCTGATTTACTCAGAGTTGGCTGATTATAGTTGTTAATAACATCAAAGTGTATCCATAGCAGCATCTATGCTGGTACCTGACAAAATAGCTGGATACTAAGAGCTTGCCAACTTCACACAATGTTTATCCTCTCTCATCTTATTTTCTGCTGTAAAGTTCTGTCCTCACTGAAATCATCACTGGCAATCCTATTGAATGTTAGAGTCCCTCATCAATTCATTGTGATTTATTACTGACTTTTTCTCCGTGCTATACTTAATATTTTTATAGTAAGAAATGACTTTATAATCAATACTTATGAAGACTTTCTATGTTTATGACGAGAGGATTTTTGCCCAGTATCTTCTAGGTGGTATTCCAACAATCTGGAGCAGACGAAATGCAGATGTTAAAAGAATAGCTTGTTTGTAATATTTATTATTACCTTATTATGTATGTGTTTTGCCTACATGTGCATATGTATGTATGTATGTATGTATGTATGTATGTGTGTATGTAAGTATGTATGTGGAGGCCAGAAGATGGCACCAAATCCTCTAGAACTGGAGTTAGGGACAGTTGTAAGAAGCCACATGAGTGCTGGGACTCAAACCTCTGTCCTCTGCAAGAGCAACAAGTGCTTTTAATCCTTCAACTATCTCTATTTTTAGAATGACTGAGCCTTTACATACTACATATTATCAATAGAAAGCCATGGCAGGACTAAATTCCTAACAAGTTTGTAAGACACTGGCCTTCTCCTATATTTGAATGGAGAGGGGCTATCAATATGGTAGGGAAAACTGAATTTGCAAATGTATATGTATGTACCTCAGCGTGTTCATTGCCATTGGGACTAAGTAGTTCAAATGATACTAAAATCTCAAAATTAATACAGGTTGGTTTTCCCTTGTCCAAAGTCACTGCTACAAGAAGTACTTCCGATTTGGAATTCTTCAGATTTTAGCATATGTTTGTATGTGAGTAGTCTCAGTAGTCTGAACACAGAGTCTACTACATTTATGTTTCATACCTTAATTACATAGACTGAAGGGGTTTTGTTCAGAACTTTACTGAGAACATAGGTGCACCTATGCTTTGACTATACTAATCTTATATTATAGTGCTTTGGATTTTGGAACATTTCATATTTTGGAATTAAAGGTACCTAATCTGAGTAGTTTTGAAACAGAAAGCAAAAATTTGTCACCTTAGGGAAACTAAGCATTCATGAGTTTGGCTGGAAAGGGAGGAGAAAGGTCAAAAGCACCTGAAGTAGTGACCAACAGTAATAGAGACCTTGCAGATTAAGGATATAATATTTATAACCATGTTAGAAGCACTAGTGTTCCATGGTAGAGATGGGGCCAAACTAGAATTTCATATAAGAGAAATTCTCACAGTTAAACAAATTGAAAATAATTCCTTATCTAATCCCAGTCACAAAAATGATCAGGTTTAATATGTGTGCTGATCTGATAGATGATCAATTCTATTGCTTCCAAGTGGCCACAAAAACATGTTAAATTAAGTTGATAGAATATTATTCATAAATGCCAAAGCTTTAATAATAAAACAGTAAACACATTAAATAAAAAGAGAATATTAAAAACAGTAGGGGAAAAAGGTCAAGTAACATATAAAGGCAGACTTATCAGAATTACACCAGACTCCTCACCAGAGACTATGAAAGCCAGAAGATCCTGGGCAGATGTCATACAGACCCTACAAGAACACAAATGCCAGCCCAGACTACTATTCCCAGCAAAACTCTCAATTACCATAGATGGAGAAAACAAGATAATCCATGACAAAACCAAATTTACACAATATGTTTCCACAAATCCAACCCTACAAAGGATAGATAATACATGGAAAATACCAATACAAGGAGGGAAACTACATCCTAGAAAAAGCAAGAAAGTAATCTTTCAATAAATCCAAAAGAAGATAGGAACACAAACATAATACCACGTCTAACAACAAAAATAACAGTGAGTAACAATCACTTTTCCTGAATATTTCTAAACATCAACACACTCAATTCCCAGATAAAAAGACATAGACTAACAGATTGGATAAAGAAAAAAGGACCCAGCATTTTGCTGCATAAAGGAAACACACCTCAGTGACAAAGACAGACACTACCTCAGAATAAAAGATTGGAATACAATTCTCCAAGCCAATGGTCCCAAGAAACAAGCTGAAGTAACCATTCTAATATGAAATAAAATTGACTTTCAACCAAAGGTTATAAGGAAATAGGTTAAGTAAGGACACTTTACACTGGTCAAAGGAAAAATCTACCAAGATGAACTCTCTATTCTGAACATCTATGCTTCAAATGCAAAGGCATGTGCATTCATAAAAGAAACTTTGCTAAAACTCAAATCACACATCACACCCCACACAATAATAGTGGAAGACTTTAACACCCCACTCTCTGCAATGGACAGAACATGGAAACAGAAAATAACAGAGACACAGTGAAACTCACAGAAGTCATGAACCAAATGGATCTAACAGATATTTATCAAACATTTCATCCTAAAGCAAAAGAATATTCTTTCTTCTCAGCACCTCATGATACCTTCTCCAAATTTGACCATATAATTCAGATCTCCAGAGCCCACATAAATGGCAGCAAGGGGTGCCAAGCCACTTGTAATCTCAGCGCTTGCAAGGAGAGTCTGGGGGTCCCTAGTGGCAAACTGGGTAATTAGGGTCATAGAGGAAGCTTGATACCCAGGAACTCTGACACACCCAGAATTACAGGATTACAGGATACTGGAATCACAGGATCACAGAGAGACCTGGACTCTGAGGAGTTCTGACTCAACCAGAATTGCTGGAAGCACAGGCTCCAGTCCAATCTATCAAGGACAGGGAGCACTACAGATAATCAGATGGCAGGAGGCAAACATAAGAACAGAAGCAACAGAAACCAAGGTTACTTGGCATCATCAGAACCTAATTCTCCCACCATATCAAGTCCTGGTCACACCATCACACCAGAAAAGCAAGATTCAGATCTAAAGTAATTCTCATGATGATGATACAGGACTTTAAGAAGGACATTAATAACTCCCTTAAAGAAATACAAGAGAACACAGGTAAATAGGTAGAAGCCCTTAAAGAGGAAACTCAACAATCCTTTAAACAATTACAGGGAAACACAATCAAACAAGCGAAGGAAAAAAAACAAAACCATCTAAGATCTAAGAATGGAAATAGAAACAACAAATGAATCACAAAGGGAGACAACACTGGAGTTAGGAAACCTGGAAAGAGATCAGGAGTCATAGATGCAAGCATCACCAAGAAAATACAAGAGATAGAAGAGAGAATCTCAGGGGCAGAAGATACCATAGAAAATATTGACACAACAGTCAAAGAAAATGCAAAATGCCAAAACCTCCTAACCCAAAACATCCAGGAAATCCAGGACTTAATGAGAAGACAAAACCTAGGGATAATAGATATAGAAGAGAGTTAAGATTCCCAACTTAAAGGGCTAGTAAATGTCTTTAACAAAATTATAGAAGAAAACTTCCCTAACCTAAAGAAAGAGGTGCCCATGAACATACAAGAAGCCTACAGAATTCCAAATAAACTGGACTAAAAAAGAAATTCCTCCCATCACATAATAATCAAAACATCAAATGCACAAAGCACAGAAATAGTAATGAAAGCAGTAAGGGAAAAAAAAGGTCAAGTAACATACAAAGGCAGGCCTATCAGAATTACACCAAACTTCTCACCAGAGACTATGAAAGCTAGAAGATCCTGGGCAGATGTCATACAGACCCTAAGAGAACATAAATGTCAGCCCAGACTATACCCACCAAAACTCTCAATTACCATGAATGGAGGAGAAAACAAGATATTTCATGACAAAACCAAATTTACACAATATCTTTCCAGAAACCCAGCCCTACAAAGGATAATAGATGGAAAATACCAACACAAGGTGGGAAACTACACCCTAGAAAAAGCAAGACAGTAATCTTTCAACAAATCCAAAAGAAGACAGGAACACAAACATAATGCCACATCTAACAACAAAAATAACAGGAAGCAACAATCACATTTCCTTGATATCTCTTAACATAAACAGACTCAATTACAGACTGGATAATTAAACAGGACCCAGCATTTTGCTGCATACAGGAAATGAATCTCAGTGACAAAGACAGACACCACCTCAAAATAAAGGTTGGAATACAATTCCCCAAGCAAATAGTCCCAAGAAAAAAGCTGGAGTAGCCATTCTAATATCAAATAAAGTTGACATTCAACCAAAAGTTATCAAAAAGGATAAGGAAGGACACTTCATACTGGTCAAAGGAAAAAACCTACCAAGATGAACTCTCAATTCTGAACATCTATGCTCCAAATGCAAGAGCACCCACATTCATAAAAGAAACTTTAATAAAGCTCAAAGCACACATCGCACCCCACACAATAACCATCCCTGACCTCAAGCTGTATTACAGAGTAATAGTGATAAAAACTGCATGTTATTGGTACAGAGACTGGCAGGAATATCAATGGAATAGAACTGAAGTCCCAGAAATGAACCCTTGTAGTATGGTCACTTGATCTTTGACAAAGGAGTTTAAAACCAGCCAGTGGAAAAAAAGACAGCACTTTTAACAAATGGTGCTGGTTCAACTAGTGGTCAGCATGTAGAAGAATGCAAATTAACCAATTCTTATCTCCTTGTACAAAGCTCAATTCTAAGTGAATCAAGGACCACCACATAAAAACAGATACAGTGAAACTTACAGAGGAAAAAGTGGGAAAGAGCCTGAACATATGAGCACAGGGGAAAATTCCTGAACAGAACACCAATGGCTTGTGCACTAAGATCAAGAATTGACAAATGGGACATCATGAACTTGCAAAGCTTCTCTAAGGCAAAGGACATTGTCAGTAAGACAAAACGGCAACCAACAGAATGGGAAATGATCTTTACCAATCCTACATCCAGTAGAGGGCTAATATTCAATATATACAAAGAACTCAAAAAGTTAGACTCCAGAGAACCAAATAACTCTATTTTAAAAAATGGGCTACAAAGCTGAACAAAGAATTTTCAACTGAGGAATACCGAATGGCTGCGAAGCACCTAAAAGATGTTGAACATCCTTAGTCATCAGGGAAATGCAAATCAAAACAACCCTGAGATTCCACCTCACACCAGTCAGAATGGCTAAGATCAAAAACTCAGGTGACAACAAATGCTGGTGAGGATGTGGAGAAAGAAGAACACTCCTCCATTGCTGGTGGGAATGCAAGCTGGTACAACCTCTTTAGAAATCAGTTTGGCAGTTCCTCAGAAAATTGGACATAGTATTACCTGAGAACCCATCTATAACACTCCTGGCCATAGACCCAGAAGATGCTCCAACATGTAACAAGGACACATGCCCCACTATGTTCCTAGCAATCTTATTTATAATAGCCAGGAGCTGGAGAGAACCCAGATGTCCTTCAACAGAGGAATGGATACAGAAAATGTGGTATTTTTATACAATGGGATACTACTCAGGAATTAAAAATGATGAATTCATGAGATTCTTAGGCAAATGGATAGAACTAGAAAATATCCTGAGTGAGGTAACCCAGTAACAAAAGAAAACACATGGTACGCACTCACTGATAAGTAGATACTAGCCCAAAAGCTCCAAAGAACCAGGATACAATTCACAGTACACCTGAAGCTCAGTAAGGAGGAAGACTAAAGTGTGGGTGCTTCGGTCCTTTTAGAAGGGGAACAAAATACTCACAGGAGCAAATATGAGATAAAGTGTAGAGCAGAGGGTAAGGAGAGGCTACCCAGAGACTCTCCCACCTGGGGATTCATCCAATATACAATTACCAAACCCAGACACTATTGGGGATGCCAAGAAGTGCATGCTGAAAGGAACCTGATATGGCTGTCTCCTGAGAGGCCTTGCCAGAGCCTTACAAATACAGAGGCAGATGTTAGCAGCCAACCATTGGACTGAGTTGTAGGGTCCCTAATAGAGGAGTTAGAGAAGGGACTGAAGGAGCTAAAGGGGTTTGTATCCCCATGGAAAGAACAACAATATCAACCAATCAGACTCCCCAGAACTCCCAGGGACTAAGCCATCAACAAAGGAGTACACATGGCTCCATCTGCATATGTAGCAGAGGATGGCTTTGTCCTGCATCAATGGAAGGAGAGGTCCTTGGTCCTGTGAAGGCTAGATAGATGCCCCAGTGGAGGGGAATGGAGGCCTGGGGAAGTGGGAGTAGGTGGATCATTGGAGGAATACTCTCATAGAAGCAGGGGGACGAAGGGAAACATTTGAAATATAAATAAAGAAAATATCCAATTTTTAAAAAAGAGAGAGACCAGTTACAAAAATTTTAAGAAATAAAATAAAAAAATAAAATAAAATGCACACCTAGCCCGGCAGTGGTGGTACATGCCTTTAATCCCAGCACTTTCGAGGCTGAGGCAGGTGGATTTCTGAGTTCAAGGCCAGCCTGGTCTACAGAGTGAGTTCCAGGACAGCCAGGACTACACAGAGAAACCCTGTTGCAAAAAAACAAAAAGCAATAAATAAATAAATAAATAAATAAATAAATAGAATAAAATGCACACCTAAATTGTAGCCATTGGACAATTTTAGCTAGTAGACAAACATTTGCATCTTTCCCAGAGAAAATTGTGCAAGGGTACTTGTAACCTCTATGTCTGGAATGTTTAATCCCTAGTAAACAGGAAGTGTAACTCCCTAATAAAGAGGAAGTATAACTCAGTACCTGGCCTGCTGGTAACAGATCAGCATCACACCTTCTTAACTTTGAACAGATCTGTCCCTGCCTTGCTCTGCTTTGGTTTTGACCTTCACGTGATTCCTGTTTCTCTCAGAAAGTTTTTACAACTTGCCTCATTTGTAAAAAGGAACAGGAGAGACGCTCTGTGGTCAAAAGCAGTTGATACCCTTTGCAGAGGTTCAGTTTCTCCCACTCACATAGACAGCTTACAAGAACTAGTTCCAGTTCTGAGGGAACCTCGGGAAAAGGGTTACAGCTCTCAAGCCCAGTAGTTGTATTGCGGCTCTGAAGGGAAAGGTATTCTGGCAGTTGGGAGCCAAGGAGTTGCACAAAGTCACACCTCAAGACACAGCTCATACCAAAGTTTAATTGGGAGAGACACAACAGGGTAGCTGCCAGTGCTAAGACAAGAGCCAGCAGGGGACACAGCTGGAGGCAGGCTTTATACTGTGTTTGGGCAGACTAGGCAGAATATTCCAGGACAGAGATTCCCAAGATGGAGACTGATGGAATTTCAAGCCCTGAGCTATATGTATGGACAACTCCAGGAATGGGTGAGTTTTTAAGCTCAGAGATGTACAGGTTTTCAAAACCCAGAAGGAGGCTCTCTAGCTTTTTACCCTACAAAACTGCCCTCTGTTGCAGGCACCAGACAAAGTCACCAATATAAAGTGTATTAAATCATCTAAAAGGATGCATAGTTGAGGTTTAGTGTTTTCATTTAGCTTTTATTGGAAAAAAAAAAAACATTCTAAGTCATCTTGGATTTTTTTTTTTCTTATTCCCTAAAGAAATTAAGAAATTGTCCTGCTGAATATGCAAACTTACATTTTGGTCACGTGGCTTCCAGCATAAGGGTCTTAGGGAAAATCGGCTATTAACAATAAGTAAACTATTTTAAAGGAGTATATGAAGGTTAATCTGGAGAAGAGTACCCAGGTGGGCTGGGACTCCGATGCTGCTTCCCGATCTGATGCCAGATGGCCTAGTCTACACAGCAAATGAACCGGTGCAAGCAAAGTCAGAGGCCAAGTGCATTTGTTAGGAGTGTGCTCGATGCGTTTCACTGCTCTTAGAGGTGCAGTTATCAAAGGTGAGGCTTCGAATGACACCGATGGAAACAACAACAAAGGCTGACATTTTCTGGAGCATTCAAAAATCATCTGAAAGATGGCAAAGCTCCTGTCCATCCTCAAGCCTCAAGTCTACGCTGGGACAGACGTTCCTCTTGACCTAATGTTATAGAGTACCCCTCTACATTGGAGGAAAGAGCCAAATGCTAGGTTAGCAAAGATTTAAGGGGGAAAAATATTCTCTTCTGCAGTTTTGTGAACTATAAATTAGCATAGCCTTCTCCGAGGATAATTTAGCTCTGAATACTAATATCTTACATTTTTTTCAATTTATTTATTGTATTTTATGAGTATGAGCACTTTCCCTGTGTGCATGTCTGGCATCACATGAATGCATAATGCCTGTGGAGGTGAGTAGGGGGCAGTAGGATCCTCTGGACCTGAAATTACAGATAGTTTCAAGGAACCAAATAGTTACCAGGAACCAAATCCAGGTTCTCGGAAAGAATAAATGCTCATAACTACTGAGCCATCTCTCCAGCCCCTGGGATTTTGTTTTTAATTGACTGTATAAAATGAAATGGTGATTGCAAAAATTTTTTTTTAAAAAGCTGTCAATATACTCCAGGAATAAAACAGAATCTTCTAGATTATCTGTTATCTATTTTCACTTAACAGATTTCTATCTTAAATTGGCTTTTTGCTTTAAATTAAATCTTTTCTAAACCTTTAGCGAAGGACTGAATTATAGCCCTAAGGGATCTTTTCATGTTTGTGCAATGTGAAAATTATCCAATTCTAGAACTATATCCATATTCTTTCAGTAAAAGTAATACTTAGTACAAAAAATATAACTTCCCAGTCATGCACATGGATGGTGAAAATGTGCCAAGATGATTTTCTTCTGATTGGAAGAACAGTTTATACTGAATATTTCCTTGCAGGCAACCTTACTCTTGCTCTTTCAAAGCTGATGGATCATTAAGATTCATCTATACACTAGACCGTTTTCCCGTACCTGGTTTTACTTATGCATATCTTATAACAATGGTCAATCTGAGAGTATATATACACTGATCATTTCATAACACAATAGTTCTTCATAGAATATATGAAATGTATCTTTAGATAAAGTCAAGACTGAGAAAACCTGTCGCTTTTAAGGCCCCCAAACTGAAGTCGGCAGATGCATTATGTGATAGAGGTATCATAGTTCTGTACAGATGAGTCACTGCGCCATCTAACCTTTTTTGATAGAACTATAATGGGTCCAGCCTAACCTTGTTTTTTAAATTATTTTTAAGGAGAGAAGATTCCCCAGATTTATCTCGAAAGAAATGGAGAGTATGTACATAGAAGAGTTGCGAGCCTCTGTGAACTTGCTAATGGCCAATTTAGAAAGTCTTCCAGTTTCAAAAGGTGGTCCGGAATTTAAATTACAAAAATTAAAGCGTTCGCAGAATTCTGCGTTTTTGGACCTGGGAGATGAGAATGAGATCCAGCTGTCCAAGTCTGACGTGGTGTTGTCATTCACATTAGAGGTAAGTCATTTTCCCTCCCCTTCACTGCAGGAAGGAAGCTGCATTAGAATTGCCATTGACCTTTGGGATGAGGTTTAGAATTTAAAGCAGGGTGATATATTTAGACAATGTTAAAGCAGTCCTAATTTTCTGAACAACTAGGTACTATATGCAAATGAATACAAATTGTGTTTTAATTGTAACATTCCTGTTAGAATTAATGAAACAGCTTTGAGACATGTGCATACTCCCTCTAAACTAGTGTAAGTACGTTGATAAAATAAATATCAAAAACACTGGGGTGGCTTCAGTCTACTCTGCTGAAACTGCCCACAGTTTCACAAATGGGGTTCTCTCAGCCAGGAGGGAACAAAGGACCTGAAATAGAGGGTTTGAAATGCAAAGAGAAAACACGAAGCCAAGTTGCGTCCCAATCAAGGCTCCAAGGCTCCAACTTTACTTAGAATAAGCCAGGGTTTTTATAGTTACAAGAGAAACCGAAACCAAGTCTCTAGATTATATTGTAAAGAAAGTTCAGGTGCCAAAGTCCCCAGGTTCAGAGGATCTTCAGGCAGTGGACGTGCTCAGGCCATGGGCATACTCAGGTGATGGGCATACTCAGGCGGCTTCTTCAAAGACAGACCAACAGTCAACAGAGAGCGGCTGTCTTAGCTCCCAGGTGTTACCCCCTAAGCAGAGGCTGCCAGAAGTCCGATGACTGAAGTGAAGAGGGAAGGTAACACTCTGCCTTGGATCAACATTGATTTTAGCTTCCTTCACCTGTGAGGTTATCATTCTAGGATGTAATCAAGCACTCAGTTGTAAAGCAGAGAAGTCTTTTTCAGGGATTTTACTTTTACTGTAGAGACAGGAAAACATGGTCAGAACCGAAGCAAAGAACACAGATTTAAAAGTGTGTTTGCCAAGCCACAGAAGTCGTATCCATTTCATATATACCCGGAGAACCAGAGATGCCAGTGCTGCTCCTTTGTGTCTTGCATGATTGTGTGTTAATCGGTGTCTGTGTCTAATCTAGAAATGTGGAATGTGTCTGTGGGTTTATACACCCATTCCTGCCAAAGTCCTAGGAGAAAGACCTTATGTAAAGTTAATGATGTTAAAACTCTGTATTATCCTGAAGAGTCAGGTCATCATTTAGCTTACACTCCACGTTATTCTCATGATAATCTGTTCTTTGTGCAAATGTTAGCAGTGTAAAGTATGAATGTATGTATTTTCTGAAATGGCGTGTGTGGAGGTGCCTGCTCACAGTTATGTGTGTGCTTACCTTTGCGAGCACATGTAAAAGCCAGTGGTTATCAGGGTGTCCTCCTCAAACATTCACCTTCTTTATTTTGAGATTGGGTCTCTCACTGGAAACCTGGAATTCTCCATTTCAGCCAGGCTGGCCAGTGAGCCCTCATGATCTGCTTGTCTCTGCCCCATACCTAGCCCAACACACAGTGCTAGGATGTTAAGCATTGCTGCCCTGCCACATAGCTGTGCAGTGGATCTAAACTCAGGTCCCCAAGCCTACGAAGCAAACTCCTTACATGTTGAGCCATCTATCTCCCCAGGCCCCCTGCCAAAGCTTTCACTGAAATGTTATAGCTCCTTCCTTAGACCATGATTCTTACTCTGTGCCATTCCCAATGACACTGTCTGTATCTGCTGAGTGGTGGTGGCAGAGACATCCAGTCCGATGTTCAGCTTGCTAAGTGGTAGCAAAAAAAAAAAGCAAGTGTCTGCTTCGCTTCTCTTTCCTTCCGTTTAATGGACTTGAGAGTAGTGCAGCTGCCTCTCTTCTCTCCACTTCCAGGATTGCTTTGTAGGTAAATGCATTAAACCTAGTGTCAGAGCGAAAACATGGGGCTGTCTTCTAACTCGATTCATCCTGAGTTTGCCTAATGGCTTTGCCAAATTGCTTTGCCTCTGGGTTTCTTCTCAGTCTCCCCAGCTTCAGAATGTAAAATTGTTAATTTGCAACCACACTGTAGATGACACATTGAATTTTTTTCATCATGCACTGCCATAGATATTTGGCTGGCTGAAAAAAAAAAAAGATATGCTAATACTTTTGAAAGTTTTTTCTCCTAAATTATATAATTGTAGTATAACTTTATCCTAACAAACATTTAGCATTTTAATGTTATGGGAAAAAACATAGAGAAAATGATTTTAATAATATATAAATTTATACTTTAAATAAATATTCAAAAGTAAAAATATAGTTTTGGGCATTGTTTTTTAAAATCTTCATAAATTATAAATAACTTAGGACTACTTTTTCATTTTCAGAGCCAGAATTAGGACAGTGACTGAATTGTTATTCTGTGCTTTATTGCAACTGTGTTAGATTAAGCTACTGAGTTAGCAATTATTGTCTAAGGAAGCGACTGCCAGCCGAAACTTCCTTTTGTGTGGTCTGAGGCGCTTGCATCTTTATGATTGTTTTGACACCCTTTATTGCCATATCTGTCTAAGGCAGGCATTTTGTGCCCACAGCTTAATACAGAGTTGTTCTCTGTGTTCACTGTGTTTCACAGATGAGTCATGTGTCCAGCATCACAATGAAATCCTGTTCAGCGAGGATACTCCAGAGTACCCGAGGGATGGCTGGCTCACCTCCAGCCTCAGGTTCTAACACCAGCCAGTCTCACTAAGCGAGGCTGGATCCTTGGATCCTGAGTTTAACTTTGAAAACTCTTAAAAGCCAGCAGTAAATTCAATGTCTAGCTGTGACATTTCCTTTTCAGGCTTAGAATTGGTCCAGTGTAGAGTGTGTCTTAACCATAAGGTGAGTGTAGGCTAGGGGAGGTAAAGTACAGGTTCGAAAAGTTTCGTTCAACCTGGGCCTCCTTTCAAGCGCATGGCCCTTGCTCCCCTTTCCTCCTTGTTCCTGTTACTTACCAAGCTCCCTCCCAGCACAGTTGTGCCACCAGCCTGTGACGCAGTGGGTTACTTTTGCTACTTACGTGTTATCTGCAGAAAGGACCCCTTTCCCCCTCATTTTCTGTTTACTGATGTGTGGGAAACACTCAGGCAGCGTCTGCTCTGAGATCCTTCTGTTTATATCTAATAGATTAAGGATGTTTATGGTATGAAAGGCTTAGACTTAGACTTACAGAATTGCATTTGCCCAGAGCCTTTAGAAGGAATGAAAAGGCGGTACATAAACTTACTCACAGAACAAGCCATGTGACGATTAAATTCAAGCAAAACAAGAAAAGCAAATGTTGGTAAACATAGGAATCTGTGACCTGCATTGGGGCGGGGGGAAGGGGGGCGGGTGCATGGCTCTCTGGCTTGAATCTGCTTACATTTCACGTTGGACTTTTACATTGATATTAGCCTAGCAGATTTGTGCCTGCCTGGGGGACTGCTGATGCCTGACCTTGTTCCACTATGCTGTCCAGCTGTGTATTTAAGCATCGTGTACACATGCTGTCTCTTGCCTTCTTCCTTTGACTTGTAGGACAACCTTGTGTATTTTCTTCTCATTGCGTTAGACACAGAGAGTCCGAGGAGAGGTGATGGTGCATACAGCACAGCTCAGTTGTATTTTCTATAGTTCCATGATAGGTTCTGTTGAGAATCAATTGAAATAACTACAGTTCAGTTAGCTGGCCTATGATTATTGGCTTTCTCTGACTAATGTTTGAGGCTGCTTTTGTCCCCTTCCTTGGAAAGTAGACCTGGAGGCCTTTATTGTTTACTTATGAGTACCAGCCATATAATTGGTCTGCAGTTCATGAGTTGCTCTTCTTCCCCCCGAATGTTCGTGCTGCCATTCCTTTCAAAGTTATTATTTATTCTTTGAGAATTTCATACATGTATTTAATGTGTTTTAATCATATGGATCCTTCATCTCCCCTTCTCCAACTCCTTCCAGATCCCTTTTCACGATTTCATGCCTGTCTCCCAACTTCCAAGTTCATGTTGTGTCATATGTGTGTATGTGTGTATGTGTGTGTTTGTTCGTGCATTCAGATATATCCATATATACATCTTCTGCTGAGTCCAAAATTAGTGTGACCCAAATGGCCATGGTGGGAAGCTATCCACTGGCGCACAGTTGACATGCCAGGAGTAACAACTCTGAAGAAAACTGGCTCTCTCTTTTCCCAGAAACCAGCTACTGCCAATAGAACCTCAACTGGGAGCCGGAATGGGGTCTCATGAGCCCTTTACCCAACTATTCATGCTATCATTTCTCTATATTATTGACCATGGTCAACTTCACATATTAATTTCAAATTGTCTTACCTTTAGATTGTCATCATGGAAGTGCAAGGGCTGAAATCCGTGGCCCCCAACCGAATCGTTTACTGCACAATGGAGGTAGAAGGAGGAGAAAAACTCCAGACAGACCAGGCTGAAGCCTCAAGGCCACAGTAAGCGAGTGGGGTTTTTAAAAACAACATTTTATTTCATCCAAGGATACAACTTGTTATATGCACGATTACATACTCTTGTTCCTAGGGACGATAACCAATTGGCTTGCTTTGTCTCAAATCTGCTCAGATCACCATATGCGTTTCTCTTTCTGCTGTATATTTTTAATTGAAACACAATTACATCATTCCATCCGCTCCCTTCAACCCCTCCCACGTCTCCTCTCCCTGTCACGTCCCCACCAGCACTGCCTGCCTGATTGGTGCAGGTATGAAGCAGATCGCTACTCAGCAAACGTTGGTTTCTAAGTCATGTATGAGGACTTGGTGAGTGGCAGGAACCTGTGGAGACTACTGCTGTTGTACCGTAGTAGCTTCCCCTTTCCTGCGGTTCTACTGAGAACAAATGTAGAAAATGTTCTGCACTGAAACTTCGGATGTTCTAGTAAGTGAACAGTTAAAGAATAATACCACACCAAAAAATCAGAAATGATGAAGCTGTCATTGGCTTACTTACCATGCTCCGCTTCACACTTTGAAAACGACTTTGATGAAAACAGGGAGATATTCCCTTTACCTGATTTACTCTGGGAAGCTTTGCCATCTTTAATTAAAATTGCCACTCTGGCCTCAGGGAGTTGGATCTTCATTTAAACCCTGCTTTTAGAACACATCGTTTTTTTCTTTCTCATGTGGTGTCAAGATACATCTTGATCATTTAGGAAACTCCTGCTGAGATCCTAGCCAGCACTGGTTAGGTTCTGAAGAAGAAATGAACAAGAATCGCATTGCTTTGAAGCCAGAGCTTTGGCAAGAAATGGAGGGCTAAGCATAAAGAGGAGAAGTTTAGAATGGAGTGGTGTGGCGTCCAGAAGCAGCCATTCAAACGCCTCACCCTCCCAAGCCCTCGCCCGCTCCCCTTAGACTTGCATTTTCTCTGAGACCACACCCTACTCTGTTCCCTAGACTACTCTTGCTCCTCTGTCCTGAATTTCATGAGGTCCCCAAACCACGTCAAGTCCCTCTGTACTCTTAACTTTCCTGTAAAACCTTGCCCCTAGGAATCTAAGATATCACTTCTTGAAAATTACCCTTGATTTCACATAACCAACTCAGTGAGAAATAGGTATTTTCTGGCTCATCTCTTTACTTTTTGGATTTACATGTTCCTCGTCTGTTATTTTTTTTTTATTATCTGTTCTTTATTTAAAAAAGAATAAGAAAAATCATAACCTAGTCATATCATAGTCTTAAGCTAATCATAACTTAATCATGACATAGTCGTATGTCTTTGTACTCATTGAGGATTTAAGTTAATGGAACTTGTTTATGGCTTAGTTGCAGTAAATATTTGAAGGTAGTAGAATAATATAATTATCAAGTGTGCAGTCCACCCCACTGTTAATTGTGGAGTACCTCTGTCACCTCACAAATAAACTCTGTATTTTTAGCTTACCAACATCTAATCATACCAGCTCTGAGCAGTGACTAACGGACTCTCTGTCCATATTTTGCCTTTTTGCTTGTTCTGGACATTTCATGAATGTAAAAATATCATATGTGTTCTTTGGCAAAACATCTTTTGTAGAGCATAGTGTTTACATCTTATAACAGGTATCTTATAAGGTACTATTGTTTGTATAGTTCCACATAGACACCGTGCCTCTTTGTTTGTTTTGGCTAATCAGTGCTAGAATTGTTTACAACTTTTGCGTGTTTTGGGAAAGAAAGGTAAATACACATATCTGTTCAAGTAGGCATACACTTACCAGGAATGTGATAATTCTGGATTTTGCCCTCTAAAGAATAAGCCCACCTTCTCATTCATTCTCTAGACTATTTCTGTTTTCACGAGCAATGTACAAGAGTTTCAGGTTCTCCACATTTTCACTGATACTTCATTTTCACTGTGTACACATGCACATAGTGAGTGTCTGCACTTGCCTATGGGGTTGGGTTGTATGCATAAACATGTGAGCATGTGAAATCTTGCAGTTCAATCATCTATTGTCTGTCCCTTTTTAAAATTGAGCATGTGCAATATTGCAATTCAATCATTTGTTGTCTGTCCCTTTTTAAAGTTGACCTTTCTTGTTTTGTAGGGGCCAAGTTTAAAATGTTCTTTACATTTTTAAATGTCAGTTAATTATTTGAGAATTTTATATAAGTATACAATTTATGACCCTAGATTCTATCATATTCTCTTACCAACTCATGTTGTTGTTGTTGTTGTTGTTGTTGTTGTTGTTTTTATTCCTCCTCTTCCTCCTCCTCCTCCTCCTTCTCCTTTTCCTCCTCCTCCTCCTCTTCCTCTTCCTCCTCTTCCTCCTCCTCCTCTTCCTCCTCCTCCTCCTCCTCCTCCTCCTCCTCCTCCTCCTCCTCCTCCTCCTCCTCCTCCTCCTCCTCCTCCTCCTCCTCCTCCTCCTCCTCCTCCTTCTCCTGTTCCTCCTTTTCCTCCTCTTCTTTCCAACTATTCATTATTGTTCCTGTGGGTATGGAGCCATCCACTGCTGGAATATGGGCAACCTACAGAAAGTGGTTGGTAAAATTTATTCCACTGTTATAAAAATGGTTGTACATTGTCAGTCTGGTCATGATTGTGGTATTCAAGGTTCAAAGGTGGATCATGCCCCTTCTCCCACAGCACCCTACATGGCACTTCCTGATGAAATGAGAGCTAGCTCGTAGGAAGGAGGCCTCTCGGTATCAACCTCATTGCTCTCTGCAGTGGTTCTCAGCCTTCCTAATGCTGAGACTATATACAGTTCCTCGTGTCGCAGTGACCCCCAACCATAACATTATTTTCGTGCTACTTCATAACCATAGTTTTACTACTGTTTTGAATCATGATGTAAATATATGATCTGCAACTCCCAAAGAGATTGCAACCCACAGACTAACAACTATTGTTCTATGCTCTGTAGCAAAAGTATGCCGTGCCTTCAGCAATAAGGTCTTATAATATTCTGGGGCGGGGGGGTGGGAACTAGGAGCAATGACACTTGCCTGAATTGTTTGGAAGTCTCTGGCATGTATCCTAATCCTGGCAGTAGGCTTTGTATTTGATGACCTCTGGTGACTGGGGAAACCATTATCCCTGCCACCCTATTCCACCTCCCATGTAGGATAACTCCAGCTAAACTTTTTTAATGCATGCTTTTAGAAGGCTTATACAATAGTAACTTTCCATATGGCCTTTTCCAACTGTCATGGTCTTAGTGTTCCATTCTCCTACCCCTACACCTCGTCTCTTCTCTCCTCCCATAACCCCTCTCTACTTAAACGTCTCCCTCCTCAATATTCTATTTAATTAACTTCTAATCTTTTTGAAAAGTTTAGTTTGCTTTATTGTTTAGTTTCACAATATCTTCATGTGGCAAGTTTGGCTTTCGCTTATATTCTTATTAATTTATGCAGTTAAGGCTGTGCATGAATCCATATGCGTGATTTTGTGTTATCTGTATGTGCCTCTCTAGTGGCGTTACCCGTGTGCCTCTCTAGTGATATTATCTGTGTGTGCCTCTCTATTACACCTTCATTTTCATTCACTTTTTGGTGTCTTGGGTCTGTAGAAAATGCCCTTTGCTTAGTAAACAAATCAATGGCAGAAGCTTCTTAGTAGCTGCAGGATAAGAAATCCCATTCCATGCGGTCACCTCAGTGGCTAATGTAATTGAAGTCTTGTCATGCCAGAAGAATTGAAAACATATTCATCCACTTGAATTATTGAGAAGTTCTATTTTAGCACTTACCTTTGCTTATTTCAACTCTGCTCTTAGTCTGTGAGGCTGTGAGAGTCAACTGTCCAAAGTTCTGTTTGGTCGTAATATGTATCTTATAAGTACAGGGCTTCACAAGGTAAATGGTACGTCAATACTTCTGTCCTGACTGGGTCTTAAAAGATAGTTTGAAAAAAATTGCAATACCCATTTGTAGTCTATTTTTGCCTGTGCTCCAGGAAAGAACATACCAGTATCACAGATATATGAATTGAATCATAAAAAAAATTATTCTTTATATTTATTTATATTTATTTGGCTCCTATTTGGTTATCATAGCTTTTATAAAAAAAAAACTGTACATTCAATTTACACTTACACATTTCTTTAATACTAATATTTACCACAAGTAATAAAAGTCTAGGTTGCTCACTAGATACCTAAAATATTCATAGGTATAGGAACATTCTGATAGGAAATTTGTTAATGAATATTTCAGTCAACTAATATTCTTCAGTATCAGAGAGAAAAATATTACAATAAGGACCTCATGGTCTTTCTTCACAAGGAAATTTGACCAACATAGCTTTTGTGGTTTTATATGAACAGAGTAACCTTTAAAATGAATTAAAAGATTTCAGTGGATAGCTGTTTCCCAGGGGTGGATAGCCTAAACACCCACAGCCTGAGTGTGCTACAAGGAGCTTTCCAGTGCCGTTACTTCCCCCCAAACTCATCTTGCACAACAGGAAACGGGTTTGTCCCTGCCATCATCGCTCACAATTATGGCTCAGACACGTTCTCCACATTTTTCTTGCTTCAACAGTTTGTGCTTTGTTGGAGATCCGTTCATCCTTCTGCCTGATACTAATTAAAGTACCTTATTTAGCCCATATTCTGAATAAATCTAATCAAGAGTGGTAGCCATTACCCATTACATTCCTGTAGTTCAGAATTCTTGCTGGTAATTAGGCAGAAATAGCTAGGGAGGTCGGTGTATTAACTCAGAATAGAGAATTTGAGGTCCCATGAAAATAATGACTGCAGGCAAGTTTGATTTAAAGGATTACTGAAGATAAAATCTACTTTGGTAAAGTTTGGCTTTTAATGTTAATCTTGTAATATACAGAACAGAAGAAGAGAATGGGGATAAGCTATACTGTTGCCAAGGAAAGTTATACTCTCTAGGGATAAGGTATGAAAATATTTTTGATTATAACTTTATAGTGATTTACCATTTGCCCTTATCTCCTTCATCTGAGGCTTAGCCCATATCATTAATGGAAGTATCTGAAGGAGGTGGAGGGGTAGTAAATAATGACAAATGGGGACAAGAAGATTTGTTATGGCCATGTAGTGGACAGAGGTTTCCTGATATGTCTGTACTTTCACGTCCTATTTCTTCCAGTGGTGACCATCCTGTGATTGTGTACGTATCCTCAGGAGCATATGCTCTCATAGGCAGAGGCTACATAGGTCTTGGTACCTTGGAAATAAGGCCAATGAGAATTCTTTCAAATGAGCATAAAGAGCATACGGAGGGAGACCTAACCTCATCAATTTAAATGTATGATTTAGTATGATAACAATGACATTCAGAGCAATGGATTAAATACTGGTTACGTTCACTTGTTAAGATAAAAGAAACAGACAGATAAAGATAGTGTTACTGCAAACCTGCAATTTTAGCATTTGGAAAGCTCAGGCAGAAGGATACCAAGGTTGAAGCTGGACTAGACCATCTATCTCAAGGCCTCCAAAACCCAAGCTCTACTAAGCAACAGCACACTCACACCATGCAAGTCGTGTCCTCTTTGCCTTCTGGAGCTGTTTCACGGCACTGCTGAATCTCTGCTTCTTAGCTCCTTGAGAGGAGTCAGATAAAAGAGCAATAAGAAACAGGAAAAATTGATAAGTCACATAGTTAGAGAAATGTGTTTGTGGATGCTAGACAGAATGTAAGAAATATAGTTGACTTCTGATATACATTAGTAAACTTTATATTTTTAACCTTAATTCTTATACTACCTGTGCAACAATCAAATTGTCAAAGCAATAGAATATTGTAGCTGCAAATACAGAGCTTCTCAGAATGACCTAAGGGCAAATGTCTGAAAGACTAAAAGAGGATATGCTCCTTAATATTATATTCATTTCTAGTTTAATTTATTAATATCAGAATTTTAAGTATAATTTATTAGCCAGATATTTTTATAAATTAAAAATAGACTATGCTACAGTTTGTATAATACATCAAAAAAATTCCAATTTACAAATCAAAAGGAAACCATTTGAACTACATGCAGGTTTTTTTTTTCCTCTTCTTATTTCCATCTTTAAAATCATGACAGATTGTTTCCTCTTCTTAAAGTTGCTAAATATAACGTTTTTGTAAGACTGATACTGGTGATACAGAGTAAAATGGAGTCTAAAGAGACAAACACTGGCATTAAATATATTAAGAATATACTGGTAAGTAAAGAACGTTAATACATGATCTTCTTAATTGAAGACATAATTAAATGTGAATTCAGAATAAAGTTTCAGACTACAGCCGGAGGTACACCTGTAACTTAAACTTTTTTCATATCCTCTCTTTTTTAATGATGGTTCTTAAATGTTTTATCCTCTCTTGTAGCCCGCCACCCACTAGAGATAGTAGAAGAGAAAGGATACAGGGAGAAGGGAGTGGACCTGTTTAGAAAGGTTTTTTTTTTTTGGAGCAACTTTCACCTGTGTTGTCTGTAAATTGGCAGTTCAGTGCACAGGTTAGCAGGCAGCAGCAGCTCGGTCCACCACTCGCAAACACTTCACATATACACCAGCCATCCAGTTCAATAGAGTCAGGTTAGCAACAGCAGTGACACAACCTAGCCGAGACAGCCAAGCAAAAACACCAGGTGAGTTCTCATCTGTGCCTCTCTAAGCAAAGATCATTGAAGACACAAGACCCACAAGCATTGCTTAGCTAGCTGTACCAGCAAGCCAAGCTCCATCTCTGTCACCCCACTGAGTCCTATTTTTACCCTCCAAACATCAGTGTACTGCCTCAGTACATGTCTTGCCTTAGCTCTTAGGAACACCCAGTCAGCCCATGTCCATGGAGTCCTGACAAGTGGAGCTCAACTACACAGTGTAAGGTGGACCAATATATGTAGGTTGTTAGCACAGAATACTTCATCATGTGTCCTTTCACTGTCTGCTTTAACAGAACATCCTCTCTCCTGTGGTCTGCTTCAGTGAAATGTTCCTCTGTGAGTCTTCTGCAGCGCCAGTGGCCACTTACCTGAATTCTTACATGGTTGGTTGATGGCAGGTTCTCTCCTGCAGCTCTTTTGTACCATCCTTCTCCCCAAAGTCATGGCAATTCTCCTTTCTCCTAGCCTGTGCAACTTCAAGGTCGCACCTCAGTCTACCTGCCCAGTCATTGGCCGTTGGCTCTTTATGGATTGATCAAAAACCAATTAGGGACAAGGACCTTCAGCATTTTAGACACACAGATTTCTGATTCGGGGGCAGGATTAATTCAAAGCATTAGAACCAATCCCCAACAGTCTATGCTTGGTGGGAACCTCTTTTTGACATATATCCACATATTCCCTAGTACATGTTTTTGAAGAACCTTCTCTCACCTTTCACCAATGTCTAGGTATGGTTGCATTCCTCAAAAAGTGATGTTGTCCTCATTGTTTTCCCAGCGCGCTCCTGGATTAATGATATAAGCTATATATTCTCTTTAATGTTTGAACTTAATTTACCTAACAGGTCTAAATATGGGACAATCCTTGAAGACAAAGTCTATACATTATACCACCTGGCACCTCTGTGGCACCAACATAGTAAGAGATCTCAGCAAGGTGCTCCAATAATCTATATAAAAACATTTCTAGTGCCAGAACAGGAAGCATCCCATGAGACAGTGCCTCCTAGGAGTGTCTACACCCATAGAGTGTCACCAACATGACTGCCTAAGTAGGAACTGAATAAGCACAGCGCCAACACACATGGCAAAATGGACAGGAGAATGTGCAACTCACAAAAACCCTACGCAGCCCACACAAAGACCATCAACCTACATAAAGAACTACAGCCAACTAAGGAATGTTGAGAGCGGGAGAAATAGTCTTCCTCAGAAAGGAGCATACATATTAGTTATCTAATACCTGAAATCATAATACAAGTATACCAGTCAGTCTCTGGCTTCTTCCTTTTCCTACCTCCAACTCCTGTATCTCTAGACATCCCATGAAAACCTTTCTCTTCAAGATAGCAAGTTCTTTTCTTATATTTCAGGGCTCTTGGGCTAGAGTTACATAATCCCTTTTGGACCCTTGCCATCCTGGCTGAGATGGTATTTTCTAAACTGAGATGTGAAGCCTCCTGGATAAACAAGACAGTTTATTTCCCGAGGAATAACTCATCCCAAGGCTAGTGATAGGAGAATTGACATCTGACGCCTCTGTCTCCATGTGCACCCCCCACCCCGTGCCCCAGCACTCTTCTGGGTAGGAGAGAGCCCATTACCTGCAAAGTCTCTTTCTCAGCCTCCTTTTCACAATGATTATTTTCCTGCTTTCCAGGAGAAAAGTGTTCCTCTCAGCCATCTTCTTCCCTGTTGGTTCCTCCCCAGAACGGAAAGCCCTCCAGAGCAGTACTCAAAAGGGGAGCGATTACTGTTGACTTTGAGGGAGTGGTTGAATTATGATTCAATAAATTCTTTAGCAAATTAGATGTCATCCAGTACTTTGTTTTCAACCAAGTTGATGGATTTATTCAAGTCTTTACCTGCTAAATAATTAAAAGCTAGTCTTTGCCTGTTAATCACTGTATGCCTTGGAGACATTTAAATGGAAAGTAAACAAATTGATGGACATTACTATAATAATACTCCCTTACACTCATTTTCTTTGTTCTCATAACAGAGAAACGAAAACCTGAACTAAAATCCAGGCTGAACTCTGATTCACTCTACCATTAACCACTAGGCAACTCTAGGCACTATTCTGGAAACAAAGCATAAGCTTTTTCTTTGAGATGTGTGTTGAAGAAATGACTTGCACTTTATCATTTACACTGATCCCCTTGAGTATTAGCAATTGCAATACCTAAATTCAGGAGTTTTAGCCTAAGAACATTATGGCTGGAAAACACAATTATTTTCTTATTTATAAGTTTGTTGTAGATAAATAAGTTCCTCATCAAAGAATGCTCACTTGTTAATGTGCATTATGATCAAATTCTAAGTCTCTGAAGAAACAGAAATAAAGTAGCAGTTCCAGGAAAAAGGGAACACCGTGTGTTTTCGTTAATCATCGTACTGGTCCACTGTGAATGGGAGGTGCTATAGTCACACTGCTGTAAACAGTATATATAATGGATTCTATTTAAAAGGAACATTGTGGGCTTTCAATATCATGGATTCTACTTAAGAAGAACATTGTGGTTTTTATGTTAAATGCCAGTGTTTAAATACACCCAAGTCATCCCCTTAGCAACTTTTTTAGAATTTACAACAAAATTTCTAAATGTCTACCTAGCAATGTGTGAAGAAATCTATGTGGCTTTCCAGAAGGTTTGAAGGCTGCTTTTCTAAGATTTGCTGTATCCTGGAGTTAGAACTAGGCGTGGAGGTCAGGAGACTTGTTACCATGATTCACAGGAAAATCACAGAGAGTGAACTGCCTTCACTCTTGGCACAGTCAGGAAGCCCAGAAAAGCTGCCTGGGCCCCTCTAGTGCTGTGGTACAGATCTTTTCTAGATCAGAGCCATCTATGGGGTAATGAAAACTACATCGGGGGGGGGGGCACAAAAAATACTTAGAGTACTACAGGCAGAGAAGCAAATGATGTTTATGATAAGGAAGCATAAAATCACTTGAAGAAATATCATTGAATACCTTTTCATGGTTTGGTGAATAAGTTTATAATTTGAACAATAGCCAAAGGCCATAACTTTAGAAGCATATAGGGTAATAGTTAAGAAAATTAATAATCTTTAAAACAATTTAGTTGTCAGTGCCGGTAACTACTCTCAATGTATAACTCCACCCTGTTCTTACTGCTACACATGTAATTATGTAATGAATCTCGTGGTCGGTTTCATCCTGTCTCTTGCCACCAATGCTTCTGTACCAATGCAGAAAGCGTACATCTTATATCTGGGCATTTTGCATCTTTGAATGTCCCTCAGTCAGTTGGACCCCATGTCCTCCATATCCCCAACCACCCACCCCCCAGCAGCCACTGTTAACTCTCGGTTTCTTTCACATTTTTAGTTTTCTGTGTATACCATAAGTTTTCTGACCATACAACAAGAGAATCGTTCAGTAGTTCTATGTCTTATAATCTCAAAACAATGATTTCAGTGTTCTTGTGGTAGGCATTTATCTGTATAACATGGGCTTCTGATGAATAGTGATACATACCAGATTATAAACCCTAGCAGTATGCTGATTGGCTGTGCTATTGTGGATCGTTTCTTAAGCCTCTTCAAGTCTGTTTCCTCGCTGGGAAAATGGAGACAGCAATGCCTATCGTAGGCAATGTTGTGAACTGAGGTATGTACGAAGGAGTTCTTAGCTCCACTCTTCTGCCTTTGTTTCCTCCTATATTCTTCCTCTGTAAGTCTGTTAACCTTTCTTGCCCGCTTGATTAATTTCCTTGTGTTTTCCGCTACTCAAGTTTTTATGTTTTTCCTATTTTTCTCCTGGCATTTTGTTTGGATATTTTAATTGTGTCTGATATTTATTCAGTAAGCACTTTTTAAAAAAGACTTGAGCATTGGTTTCCATCAAATGGATGTGGCTTTCAACATGAACAATGCCCCCGTGTCAGTTATGGTGGGAGGACATCCTTTGGGTGTCATGCATTCCCTGACATCACTGGTTTTGTTTCTCAGTTGGTGTCATAGAAGATTTATATCTGTTCTGGTAAAACGCAGCTGTCAAGAGATCTCTAGTGTTCTGTCGTAAATTTTGGCAGGAACCTTGGAACCGTATCTCCCAGGTTGGCATTGTGTTAATCTATTATGTCCAGGGCACTCAACTGTTAACACATTTTGGAGCTGTGGAGTTGAAATGCAGCTGGGACTCCCCACTGGGAACATGGATCAGAAGAATAAAGGCTGGTCTGATAACAAAGGCAACTTTATATTATCAGGGTCCTTTGAGACATGAGAAAACCTGAACAGTTTTGTACAAACCCCTCAGAATCTTACTCTGTTCCTATTACAATAACGCACCGGAGATGGGGCAATACTTAAAGAAAAGAGACTTACTGAGCTCAGGTTTTTGGAGGCTTATCAATCAAACTGCATAATTCTAGTTCTGGTGAGTCCTCTCCCCATCACTGAGTCATGGCAGGATCCCCTGTGAGATGGAGAGATCACCCAGTGAAGCGGGGAGTTGGAGCGCCACTAGGCAAGGGCCAAGCTTGCTCCTCTCTAACTAGGTTGCCTTGAGAGCTGCACCATTGCCTGAACCATCAGTAGGCTTCAGCACGAAGAAGAAGCCCGTGCTCTTCTTAACGCACTCACCCAGGCGAGTAGCAGGAGACAGCAACAGAGCTTAGTCACGCCACGGCAAGTTCTGCCCGGGAAGAAGGAGATACAGAAAGTTGGTTAAGTAAATCATTGTATCCAAATAGCAGTGGTTAGGTGAAGGACATCGGGACACAGGAGCCTGAGATGCTACCCTTCCTCTTCCTTTGTACTCGGACTTGAACGCACAGCCCTTTCCCAGTCCCTCTCCAGCACCAAATGGCTCAATGCTGTAAGACCAGTTTGAGTTCAAAGTGCTTGATCTGAGAACACACGCCTCTGTTTTAAATTTTTTCCTTTTTTTTTTTTCTTTTTTTGCGATTTTGCATGTGCATTCATAGGTATGTGTACAGGGGTACACATGTACACATGCTTGTTTGTTTGTGTGTGGAAGCCAGATGCCATTCCCTAGGAACCAGCCACATGGGTTGGTGAGGCAGCAGCTCTCCGTAGGTCTGTGCTCACCAAGTAGGTAACCACCAATCAAGGACTATACATGGTGGGACTGAGTGTTCTGGCAGCATGTGTATAGTAGAGGATCGCAAATTCGATCATCTATAGGAGGAAAGGACCTTGGCCTTGTGAAGGTTTTGTGCCCCAGTGTAGGGGAATGCCAGGGCCAATAAGTGGGAGAGGGTGGGGTGGCAGGCATGGGGAGGGGGGAGGCAAAAGGGGTTTGTTCTTGTTGTTTTTGTTTGTTTATTTATTTGTTTGTTTGTTTTTTGGAGGGGAACCCGGGAAAGGAAAAATTTACATGTAAAAAAAGAAAATATCTAAAAAAAAAAAAAAATGTCTTGCCAGTAAGTCCTGGGGATCGCCAGTCTCTGCCTGCTCAGAGCTGAGGTTCTGTGGGCTACCAGTCCCAGCTAGTTTTTATGATGTTGGTTCTAAAGATCAAATGTGGGTCCTTGTGTTTACAAAGCAAAGGCTTTATCAGCTGAGATCTCACCCCATTCCTATAATATTCTTTTTTATTAAAACTCCTTTCTTTAATATTTATACACAATGCATATTTCAGTTTTTATATTCAGTCTAGTAACATATGTGGTTTTATAGAACTTTTAATGCCCATATTGTGCATGCTTTA